>CAODLS010171300.1:0-15304 GCA_948243855.1 Flueggea neowawraea | reverse complement strand
AAATTCTTCCATTGTTTTGTTTTTGTTGTTTGAAAAATAATCAAAAAAAATTGTTTGGATCCACTGAAAAAATATTTGAAGAGAAATTTTAAGAGTTGTGAGGGTTTGGGGGAGAGAAATGAGTGTTTGAAGTGAAAAAATTATAGAAAAAAAATATGTTTAGGGGGATATTTATAGGAAAATGGGTAAAACTAGTCGTTAGGGACCAAAAGGATAATTTTTTGGCTCCCAACAGTACTCCAACGGTAATATTACCGTTAGAGTAAATCTGACCGTTTGATCAATCAGATCCAACGATCATATTTAAATATTTTTTTTTTAAAAAGTAA
Organism: Flueggea neowawraea; assembly: GCA_948243855.1. Lineage (NCBI taxonomy): Eukaryota > Viridiplantae > Streptophyta > Magnoliopsida > Malpighiales > Phyllanthaceae > Flueggea > Flueggea neowawraea. Next base: position 14,975 of record CAODLS010171300.1, on the reverse strand, counting down.
ATGTTGGCCGCGCGTCTGACAAATATAGTTTGTCCTCTCGCAGAAAGACGGACTACCGTATCCCGGTCTAGAGCTCCAATTCCTAACTCTGTTAAAACCAGCCTAATAGTGACAAATGATAAATGGGCAAGAGATTGAGAGAGTTTAAAAGGTCGTCAAAGACTGTTGTGTAAGCTTCGGCCAAAAAAAAAAGAGTGTTGTATAAGCTAACGGAATAGCTCAAATCGCAGTAATAAAAAATTTTAGGATTATAAGGGTTCACAAAATCATAAATTTAAGCCTTTTAAGCATATAAAATCTACTCAAGTTAACTCTTAAGTATCTCAGACTTTGTTTGAATTGATAAAATTGGATGAAAATGAAAGGAAAAGAAATCTTATTTTCACTCTATTATATTGTTTGGATTAATAAAATTAGAAAGAAATGTTTAAAATTGGTGGGAATTCAATTTCCTCCATGCATTGATAGATTTCTCACCAAATTAGTGAGAAATGAGGAGAATTGAGAGGAATTGGAAGTGAATTGATAATACCATCATTTAAAAAAAAATTAAAAGTATTAATTAAGGATAAAATATTATTTCTATTAGGAAAAAAATTGTATTTTCTTCATAATTAGTTTTGAGTCACCAAACCATAGAGAAGAAATTTTTTTTTTTTCTTCTCAATTCCCATGGAAAGGGAACTTCTATTTTTTTTTTTCATTCTTATGTTCAAATAAGAATTCAAACAAGAGCTCAGAATGAATATATAAAAATATAAACCACAAGATGAATATAAAACTTGGACCGTAAAAATAAGTGGTGTTCTTTTTTTGACAGATTGCAGAAAAAAATATAATAATGAAAAAATAAAAAAGATTAAGGCATTTTTTCAAAAATGGCATATTCATCAAACAAACACTATGATAAGTGATTTTGTTATTTTGCACACAGATAAATAATTTTGTTATGAGTGAAGAACACATGAGTAATAATTGTAAAGCAACAAACCAAGCAGAAGAGAAAGAAAAAAGGGCAATGAGTGGGGTGGGAAGTAGGGATGAGTAGGAGAGAGGGAAGTGATATCATAATCCACTCCACTCTCTATCTTTGCTCTCATTGGCTATTCACTGTTGTTTGTGATCTTTCTTTAGATTTTGTTTGGATTTTGTGTTCTCACGTGAATCTCATAACTCCTTCCTTCCCTCATTTATTTCTCATCCTCTCTCACACTCTCTGGACTGGCCTTGGGAATTCGGTTGACTATTAACCCAAAGTTCCAACCCAGACCTCATATTAAATCACGTTGTCATTGTTTGCGAATATTACCTTGTTTGGGTAAAGTCGTAGATTTTACAGCCAAATTATTTAAAAAATGATTTAATAATAAAAATATTTAATTTTTTTCTAGAACAAATACACAAAATGTGCTATCTCAAAAATAAAAGCATCGCATATTTATTGTCAATCATTGCAATTTGGCCTCCAATGCTAGGTTTGTGTAAAAAGAAGCCTAGAAAATAATTAATTCTGCTTTTATTATTAAAAAACTAAAAAATAGCTTTTTCGCGATGAGAATGATGCACTCAAAAATTACCTGCTAAAATTTTATTGTTAATAATTTGAAGGTGATAACTGACATCGGGACGAAGCCATTTAAAGATAAGCAGGTGTTCTTCAGCTGGTCCAATGGGGCTCCGTCGCTGGGCAGCCATGAACCCAACACATGTTCTCAATTCCTTTCATTTTAGTCTCTCTCTCTCGGCCACTCACTCTTCTCCACTCCACACCTCCATCCTCCGCCAGCCACTTCTCCTCTCCCTCCGTCCAAGCCGCGCGGCGACATCCTTCTCCCAAATCGTGTCGTGCTGGCAAGTCCGTTTACTTTTTTTTTTTATATTTTTGACAAATTTCAAATTTAATTAGGGATTTAGAGTTGCATGGATTGTTGAATTTGTTGTTTAGTAAAAAATAGTAAGTTGGATATTAATCCCAATGATATATAACGGTTTTTTTTTTTTCTGAACACTGTACACAAAGGCGAGCTAGGTTCTAGCTAAACGGATTCAACACTTATTTAGCCAAAATCTTGGCTCCATCCCTGACCGATATGGTGATACCAAATGTTCAATTGATAAAAATATGTTGAGTTCGGAGCACCAAATGAGAACCTACGCAGTGGAGAATGGTCATAAAGGATCTTGAAATATCACCAAAAAATCTACTTGATATCTAAGTTAGTAAGCGTTTTTTTTTAATGAAGCGGTAATGGTTATCAAGAAACAAAAAAAATATACATAGAAGGTTGGAAAAGGCATATATACATTAAAGGATCTTTTGAAGTACGAGCTGTTTGTCGTGACACGCAAAATATGCGAGATGCTTGTTGATGGGCTAAAACCTTGGGTTGCAGGGCAGCGCAACGTGGTGAGTACATGTTGCAGATGTTGCGCCTATTTTGAGGTATGTCGACCCAATTGAGTTTGAAGAGCTTATCGTTGGTCTAAGACTTGGCTTCGACGGATAAGCATGCCATTTAGGCACCACGCTGGTCGAGACTTGTACCCGTTCCCCCGATGAGCCCACTATAGGGCGAAACCAGTGAGCATTGAATACGTATCAAGGTTTAACCTCAGGAATGCGATAGTCCTCGGGTATTGCATGTCCATTGTTCATACGACAAGACTTTGACCCTATGACAATTGGTATCCGAGCAAAACATGTGCACACTGCATTGTTTGCTAAGCACTCTTTACCACGTTGGCGAGTCCAAAGCAAAGCGCTCGAGTAATGCTCGCACCCTAGGGATGCGGTGTTCATAAGTGGGTTCTCTACACATCAAGGACGAGTAGGAAGGAAGCTGAGGTGATACTTCGCCAAGCATTCACACGCCACGCTGGTGTGTCTTAAGCAATAAGGAGTTGTCGCAAATGGGTCTCCCCTTTGGAGACAGATATGACTATTTAGGGTGGTCGTGCACTGATCTAGCTTAATCTTGAAAGAAATGGTCAATGGTTCTCCCACATGCACGAAGACGTGCATGAATTCGATGAGGAAGAATGTCACGAGCCGTTTGTCATGACACGCAGGATGTGCGAGATGCTTACTGGCGGGCTAAAATCATAGGTTGCGGGGCAACACAACTTGGTGAGTTCTGTTTTGTGGGTGTTGCGTCTATCTTGAGTTAGACATGATGACCCAATTGAGTTTGGAGAACTTGTCTCTAATCTGATACTTAACTGGTACAGATAGGCATGTCATTTGGACACTACACTGATTGGGAAATTTCCCTACTCTCCTAATGAGCCCACGGTAGGAACAAAAGCCAGTGAACATCGAAGAATGATCAAAACTAAACCTCAAGAATAAGGGATTCCGATGTGCCGTACGGATTTGTCCTTGCTCTAAGACTCTGACCTGTGACATTATGCTTGTAACTGGCGTATATTTTAACGAGTAACTATTTTTTCTCAAGTTTTTTGTTCTTTTTTTGTTTGTTTTAGTGCTCATGCATTTAACCATGAAATATTTGATAAATTGTGGTAAAATATATGTATGACCTGGGATTTACCTATAATTTTTTGGTCGTCACTAAATTTCATAAATAATTTGCAGCCGTTATGTAATCGAACATTTGCAATTTTCTTATGATATTAATATCGTTAAACTTGGTTCAATTAGCTAGCACAAGATTTTCTCTTTTTTTTTGAACAGTGACAAAAGAAATCATATGCTATTGTTCAAAAAAATAAAAGCTAGTACATGATTTTCATGCATCTCGAAACCAGGATGGATTCTATCAATTCTTTTGTTCATTATTCCTGTTAGAATTTGATTTGAAATTATGAATTATATAAACTGACGTAGCCACATGTGATTCGAAAGCTGTTATCAATACTAAAACAGGTTACTAATTGAGTGAAGAATGTTTTTCACCCCCACAATTGAAAGAAATGTAGCAGAGACATTCTATAATTCGCTTGGAAATCAATGAATACATTATGATATCTATTTATTTCAGGCCAGTTGCATGCATGTTATAGAGTGTCTCTCCTCATATCACATTAAAAATGAACTGATCAAACACTTCCCATGCAACTGTTTTCTACTGTTTTTGTCTTTTTTGTAATTTTTTGTACACTATGTTTGGAAGGTCCACATCTCTGACTAAATTTATGCTTCCACAGGTAGACAAAGAAAAATATGTTCTTCAAATTTTCATTCATTGGACCTTATTTTCCCCTCTCATTATAGTGGGAAGATTGTGCCTTAAATTATAAAACCACTAAGCTTTAATAATGGATGATTAATCATATAAAATATAGACTATGAAAATGACAGATGCATCAACAGTTGAAAAAACTAGATATGACTATAAATTGAGCACTCTTATTTCTTTATTATTTTCCTTTAAAGCGCTAATTTGGAATTGGGTGTATAAAAGTCAAAAAATTCATTCTAAATTTAATATCTTCCTCTTTAAATTTTGAAATTTTTTTTAATATATACTTGGATTTGATTAATGTCTATATCAGCAATCCTCATCCATGTCCTTCTCAGGTATGTTTGTCTGTTTCCTTGGTTTCTTCTCCTAGTCTGCAATTATTTAAGCACCGATTATTTGATAAGAAATAAAAATTAGGCGGCAAAGTCCAATAATGTCAAGATAAATATGTTTATCTGCGATCTATATATAAGTCAATACTAGATAACAACTCATCTACGGAGAGCAATGTAATTCTTTAAAAGAAAAAGAAAAATATAAAATACATTTTCTTGAAGATTAATATTAAATCATTAGTCTAATTCATGTGTATAAATTATATGATAAAAATTTAAAAAAGAAAGTGTATATTTTAAAAAGTCTCAATACACTGACTATTATTAGATATATATATATTTTTCTATATATATTGATATCAAACAAATACCAATATATATAAACGATGAGTGTTGATCTGTGACAATTTATAGAAGATGTAGATAAAATTAAACCATGTAAATAACAATGAGCTAGATTGAAATATAAGCAATATTGAGACGAAGCGAGCAAAAGGGCAAAGTACCGCGGGGAATGGAATTGGAGCTCCATTGTGTTATGTGTGTGTGTTTTTCAATTGTTACAAGAACTAGTGCTGGAATCGATTCATTCGATTCATTCATCATTACAATATAATCAAAAGAATCCCTCCAACCTCTATGCACACACACTCACTGCTGAGTACTTCGCTTTGCAGGTCCAAACCAAATCATTCTCATTTGAATATATGTCTCCATGAGACACATTTTCATGCACATCCCCATGCAAGATCAACGACAAAAGGAAAAAAATAACATATGACAAACCCAAGAAAATAGTATTGCTCACTGCCATTTTAGTTATTGAGTGAAATTCAGAAAGGAAAAGAGAAGTTTTGACCAAGGACATCAAAGTAGCATCTTATTCGGAAAATATTTCTGAAAAAATAAAGAGAAAGAAATTGCATTGGAGGAATCTGATGTGAATCCCCAAAGCTTTTTGCATTTTATGTTGCTTTCATGAGGCAATACGAACTCAAATGTCGACTGGAAGAACTTTATTCACGTTTCTTAAATTTTAATTCATCTTTCGACGAATTAATTATGATTTTTTTTCTTTTTAAAGGAATTATGGTAAAGATTAATTACCAACAAGTATTATCTACTGTGTTCTTGTAAACACATGTGAAGAAAACAGGGAAGGAACACAAAACATCTGGAAATTAAAAAAGAATTAATGGAAAGATAAAACAAAGTAATTTCCCTAAAAAGCATAATTTTTAAGGGAGCCTTTGGCCATCATTTGAGGAATATTTCAAGTTGATGAAAGACCCACTTCCCACCTTTTGTCTGGAAGCAGGTGTTGACTACTCGCTCAAATCCTCTTTATTGTAAAGCATTTTCGCGCCTCTTCTTTTCCATTTTCTGCGCTACCACCTATCTGCTCATGTTTTTTATTGCTCCCCACAATTACATTTTTATGTATTAATTCAATTTATCAATCCAATTTGCATGGAGTTTAGTAGAGTTATAAGTGCCTTCAATCTTAAGATGTCGAGGTTTTCATCCTTATGATAGCCAATTTTTTTGTGAGAAATTTAATATGTTGTTTTGTACAATTATTTATCTAATAAATTATTGAATGTCAAAACAAGTTACCAGAACTTGTTTTTTGAATACGCTACAGAAAAAATTATCAAAATAGAATAAGATTATAATAATTTTTTACGAGTATTTGAGTATGTAAGGGTGCTTGATTTTTTTTTTTAATAAAAGACGACGACACCTCATTAAATATTATTAATAGCCCTTATTTGTGGCAGAAAAATACCGTGGTTACAAAAGTAAACTTTATCAAAATACAAAAGGTTCAAAAGAACACGCGGAAAAGAAATAAAATCATGATTGTCAAATGGCTGAGAAAGACCATGTTTAGCAATCCAGCTGGTAATGAGATTATCATCTCTACACACATGCCAAGGAGAGCAATTAGTCATATGGAGCAGAGACCTGATACGCCTAATCAAACATTGGTGATGTCCACACCATTGTGAAATAGAATTACAAATATCCCCAATAAGTTGTGAATCTGAATTAATAATGACACCAGACCAATTGTTTTCCAAAATGAGAGAAAGAGCACTAAAAATGGCATTAAGTTTCGTAACTAGAGGAGATAGAAAACACAATCTGATAGTTCGTTCCTTGTTCACAAAACCAGAGCTGTCACGCACAATCAAACCAGCAGCCGAAGCTTGCCTGGTGAAAGAAACAACCCCATCCACATGGATACATATGTTTCCTTTAAAACTCTTATTAGTAACGTAAGAGGGATTTTGTCGAACAGTAAGATTGTTAACTAACTTTTTAGCCAATATGTGATTAAAAGCAATATTGAGACAACTCTAGTCACATGATTATGTCTCACATCACCTGCAACAACTTCAGCATTTATAGCAATCCACAATCTCCAAACTGCAATACCAAACACAAGAGACCATGCAATCTTTCTACTATGACAAACTTTGCTGCCTAAATTAAACAACAACCATTCCCTTAAAGGGAGAGAAAAAAAAAGAAGAACGTACCTGGGCCGGAAGCAATCCTTGCCAGTGTTTTTTGGATGCAGGACAATCTCTTATGGCATGAAGAACAGTTTCTATACCTTCATTACACTGAGTACAAATGGCAGAATCACAAAGATTTCTTACCATACGCTGGGAGTTAGTGAAAAGGCGGCCACGAAGAGTAAGCCAAAGACAAGATTTTGCCCTTACAAGCTCTTTCCACTTCCAAAGGACATTCCAACAAGAATCTGAGCTATGATGCTGCAAAGAATCCATGTTAGTTTGAAGAAATTGAACAACAGAAGATAAAGTAAACTTACCAGAGGCATAACCTTTCTAAACTAGAAGATTTGCTTATTCACCTTGCTATGGCGGATGCATGGATAACACAACATCAACAATATTAGTAGGCAAGACAGAAGCAAGAAAGGCTCGGTTCCAAAATCCAGCTATAAAGAAATCAGCAACGAACATACTAAGCTAGTCTGAAGTAAGAGTAACTGCAGTCAAGGCAATAAGAGGACCAAGATTATCAACCCAATTATCCGTCCAAAATTTAGTAGTGTTGCCATCTCCAATAGACATCATACAATTCTTTCTTAAGTTATCAACATTATGTAAAATACAATACCAAAGTGGAGACATATTATAGTGGCGAGACCTACTAAAATCCAATTCTGCACCCTGAATGTATTTAGAACAAAGAACACGAGCCCATAAAGCATGAGGATTCTTTAAAAGTCTCCATCCTAATTTGATCATAAATGCTTGATTAACCAGATGAGCCGGTTTCAAGCCTAATCCTCCTTCAAACTTAGGCCGACAAACTTTGCTCTAGTTAAGCAAATGAACTTTTCCCTCATTATTACCATAACCCCACAAAAATTTCCTAATAGTCTTGTCGATATCATCATGGAGACTAACAGGAAGAGGAGTAGTTTGCATAACATACATAGGAATAGAGCAAATCACTGCATTAATCAAAGTTAATCGACCTGCAAAGTTTAATTTTCTAGCAGACCACCCATTAAGACGTTGATTAATTTCGTCTAGTAAATAAGCATACGTACCTTTAGCAATCCTATCATGAAGAATTGGAACACTAAGATAGTTACCCAAAGAGGAAACCTTCTCGAAATGACAACGGTCACTAATAACCCAGCCAAGTCATTGGAGACATTATTAGAGAAACAAATTTTGGATTTATCAAAACTAACTTTTCCTCCTGAGGCATTAAAAATTTGTTGTAGGCAATTCATCATAGTATCAATATGATCTATAGAGCATTCACTGAAAAGCACTAAATCATCCACACACAAAAAAAGAGAAATAGAGGGAGCTGAACTACTTACCTTAACAGGTTTTCAAGCGTTAGTGTGAACCGCATCACGAATAACATGTGCCAGTCGTTCCATGCACAAAACAAAAATATAAGGGGATAAGGGATCCCCCTGTCGAATGCCCCTCGAGGTTTTGAATTCCATACCATTCCAGAGGATACGCAAATGAGATGTCGTGATGAATGACATGATAAGATGAATCCAAACCCGCCGGTAACTAAGCAAGGAGTAAAGTATCCTGAATGAAAGACCAACTCAGACAATCATATGCTTTCTCAAGATCAATTTTTATAGCCATCCAACCTTTAGACCCCGATTTGTTTCCCATATAATGGACAATATCTTGGACAATAGTAATATTATCAATAATTTGCCGTCCTGATACAAAACTGGCCTGCTCCTCGCTGATGAGATTAAGAAGACTCTTAATGCGATGAACTAACACCTTAGAAAGAATCTTGTAGGAGACATTACAGAGCCTAATAGGACGAAACTAGGCAATCCGGACTGGTTGAGTGACCTTCGGAATGAGAGATATCATCGTATGATTTATGTCATCAATATGTTTTTGTCCCTAAAAAATCTTCTGTGCAAAAGCAACAAAGGAGGATTTAATTGTAGGACATTGATTTTGTAAAAAAATTAGGTTGTAAACCATCCAGACTTGGAGCCTTATAAGAACTCATAGAAATAAGGCTTGGCGAAGTTCTTCAGCTGAAGGGTCATTCAAAAGACTTAGATTAAAAAACTCAACGCTAGAGTTAAAACTCGTATTAGTAATTAGAGGTTCATAAACACCCTCTTCAGCATATAAATTTCTAAAAAAATCCACAACCATACTTTTGAGAGCATCACTACCCAAGACCAAAATGTCATTATGATCAAGAAGGGAGATTATACGACTTCGACCTCTATAAATCACAGTCGAGGCATGGAAGAAACTAGTATTGAGGTCTCCCAGAGCAATCCAGTGATCCTGAAATTTTTGTTTCCAAAAGCATTCTTCTTGAAGAAGAATAGATTCCAACCCAGTTCGTAAGGTTTTCTCTAAATTCACTAGATACTAATTATTGCGAGTTTCCAAACTTCTTTGAATACCAGCAAGGCGGTTTTGAAGCCTTTTTTTTCGAATAAAAATGTTGTCGAACACTTTTCGATTCCAATTCTGAAGTTTGCTAGTCATATCCTGCAAATCCATGCTAAAAGCAAAATTATTAGACCAATTGGCAGTGAAGAATTCAGCAAAACGTTTATTCGTCAACCAAGCCGTTTGGTACAGGAAGGGCCAAGGTCCACTAGAGGTAGTACTCATATTTTCCAAATGACGAAAAATAGGTCGTTGATCCGATTTCATATAAGGAAGATGCTCCACAAAGGCATGTTGGTGAGAAAGTTTAAATTGTGAGTCACAAAGACCTCATTTCAGCTTCTCAAAGATACCCTGTCATTCCCAAGTGAACATAGAGTCAGTACCATCCAATTCAATTAAAGCACAATCATTCACACAATTAACAAAATCTCTACATTGTGCAACAGTAGCTGCTCGTCCTTCATGTTTATTCTCTGGATGTAAGAAAGTGTTAAAATCACCCATAAGCACCCAGTTGGAATGAACATTATCACTGATTTCTCTGATAATACTCCATAACTCTAACCGATATAAGGCATTATGACTTCCATAGACTGCACTGAAGAATCCTTTATAGCCATCCATTTGAATACGACAATGTATAATTTGTTTGTGCCGAAAGATAACATTAATATGAATACTAGGGTCCAACCAATAGATCTAGATTCCTCCCGAAAAACCCTCCGCTTCTTGGTGACAATTATAAAGAAAATCAAGCTTTCTAATCAGATTATCCGCTCTGTTACCACTAACCCATGTCTCAAAAACAAAAACAAAAACTTTGGGGTGATAAAAAGACTTCAAATTTCTATAAATAGCAGCAAAGTCATTGCTAGCAGTACCTCTAACATTCCAACACAAAATCATGATAAACATATAAGGAAAATGAAAAGGACACTTAGTTGGTTCATACGCCAGCGACCTCCTGACATTGCAATGCTCCGTCCTTCCGACTGGCTATATCCATAGCCTCTTCTATTCCAGACTCCATTTAGTGATGGGTGGAACTTACATTTTCAACAATGGTGCCTATATCGTTAGAATCAGGGGTTCAGTTAGACGAGTAATCCTTTCTTCAATAGAAGGATCATGATTCAAAGAAGACGAATTCATGGCTGAGGAACTAGCCTCTTGTGATTGAATCGGTACAAACTATGAGGGTGAAGGAGTTGTGTGGATCTCATTTGGTTTAATGAGAATAACTTGCACAGGTTATGAAGATAATGATGTAAAGGATATGGGAAGTGGAATTACCTATTTAGCTCTTTGGCTTGAAAAAGTCAACAACTCAGAAGATGTGGTGAGATGAGATATGTGGGGACTAATTGAGAAATTTTCTGGGGTTTATTACCCAGCTTGGTAGTCTTCTATTTTCGAAAACCCTTAGCGCCTCTGTTCGATCCCTTTTGCGAAGGCATAAATGCCTGAACAGCTCCCGCCATACTTTGTGACAAATTTGTAGTTGCAACTTGTTTGAATTGAATAGAGCATTTTACACCAATTGTTCCTCATTGTCAAGGACTCCAAATCTTGATACTGTAACCAAATTAGAGCTAGAGGGAGCTGGATTATTTTCTTACTTACCTGCACTCGAGGTGTTATTGGCAGAATGACCTTCATTTTTCTTTCTACGTGGTCTCGACTGAGCTAACATCCAAGGACCAAAATTTTCTATCACTTCTAGCTTGCTAATTCTAGTGGTATGAAGGTTATTATCTGTAGCTTCTTCCGTCTCGGTTGTCGGAGTTAGGTTCAATAGGCAAAGCTCTTGTTTGTGTCCACATTTACCATAGGTAAAACAGATTAGATGTAGCCCTTCGTACTCCACTCGAAAATTCTTTCCCCATATTTAGAATTTGGGAGTAAGTGGCTTGTCCAGATCAACCTCTACACTCATTTGAGCAAATTTCCCCCTAGCTGTTGCAAAGGTCGTCTCATAGATTCTCAATGTTTTTCCAATTAGATTTCCAATTTCTATGAGAAACTCTTTGTTGAAACAAGGTAATGGGAGATCCGAAATTCGAATCCATACTGCTACTCTTTTGGCACTTTCATGCTCCCAGTCGAAGGATGGCGTCCATCTTTGCACCGTCAAACAGTGTTGAGAAACTAGCCATGGCCCTTCCAGCAGCACCGTCTCGTAGTTTGAAGCATTTGAGAATTGAATGACATAAAAATCATTCCCCACATCAATCCAAATGATCGGCCCTTTCGGTTTCTAGAGCATTATTAGTCGCTCCTTCCAAAATCCAAAACCAATTGTCTTCCCCAGCAATTTAATAACTAGAGCAGTGGTCCAAGGTTTGCACAACTCTACATACCTCTCCTTAGACAAGTAGAGAACCGGGCTATTCTCATCGCTTTCTTCCATGGTTCCTCCAGCTTGACCAATTTCCTTAATAAGGGAGTCAACAGCTTGATCTAGGTCTTGCGAGAAAGACACAGTCGAGTCCCCAAGGAGTGTGTCTCTAAAAGAGGGTTTGGTGGGTCTGTCATTGGCACCAGTTGTTTTTGGTGGCTCAAGTGGACGAGCCTCCGATTATGAAGCTCGACGCGTTCTCTTAAGGCCACTGGAATTCCCTGGTCACTGGTTCGGTTGATTAACAGATTTTGAGGTTGGATGAAACCGTGGGAAGTCCCGGGTGGGCTGCCATAGCCGCTTGTCTTGACTGAAGTCGTGATTTTGAAAACTAGGATTACGCCGGAAGAGAGAGCAACAGAAAAAATGAGAAGCTTTAGTTAACACCCAGTAACAATAACTTTTAAGGGGTGCTTGACTTTGATAGTGAATATAGACATTAAATGCAGATTATATAGTAAAAAATTAAAAAATTAATACATTTTTTTTAAATCACAAAAAATAAATATGTAATATGTATATATATTAATATACTCTGAACCCAACACCCTTAATTTTTCTATTGTTCTTAGGAAATGATGTTTGTAAACTTGTTTTAATTAAACATTTCAAAAAAAGAGTTCTGACTATACATTCGTAAATAAGAGGAAGACAGGAACACCGAGACGGAATGGAGGCTAAGGTCAGAAAAGTAAGATGCGCTGGCCTGAATCGGATAAAAAGAAGAGAGGCCTTTACTTTATACTAATCAACGGTGAGTGATGCAGCTGTGACCAATATGGTGACAGCAGGAATCTTTAATGAAGTAGTAGCCTCTTGTCCCATTTCGGAAATTACTTCATTCTTCTATTTCTTATCTAATAAACTTTTAATACTTTTTTCTCAAAAATTATGTATGTCTTGAGTAAAAATAAATTTTGAATGTATTTATTTGAGTTTTTTATAAAAATACAGTATAGAGTAGAAAAAAATAGTAAATATATGTTTTTTTGGAAATAGCTTCTTGAGATAGATTGATTTACTTTAACAAATATTTTTATCGTCTCAATTCAAGTTAAGTGTAGTTTACTAAATTACACTTTTTTTTGAAGAGGTTTACTAAATTACACTTAAAAAATATATTAAAGTGAAATCAATTCTGTAAATTAATTTGAATTATGATCTCTAAAGTTAAACACTAAGCATTTTTTTCTTTTCTTTTTTTCTTAAAATTAATTTGCTAAATAAAAAAAAAAAGAACAATTGTGACTTTGAAACCAAGTTGGAGCAGCATTTAAGTTGAAAGGAAAAACAAGAGATATAAATTACAGAGCAGAGAGGGCACAGAAGCAGTGTACTGTGTGAAGTGACTGCAGGGTCAGATAGTCCTCTCTCTCTCTCTCTCTCTCTCTGTGCTCCTCAAAATCTTTCTTAAATTTTCCTCTCTCAACTTGAAAATTAAATTAAAAATCTATCTACTTTTGCTTACGCCTTACTGCTCACCTCTCCTATTGCCTCCAACCTTTCCTCCACTACTCTACCACCTCTGTGTCTATCTCTCTCTGTATGAATGAGAGAGAGAAAGAAAAATTGTTGGAAAATTAATTTGCAAGATTTAATAAAAGTGTTTATATAGAAAAAGGTCGTTTAGTGGAATATCCAATCTGGGTTCGTAGGGCTTCATAAGAGAGGGCTGAAAATTGTGTTGAAAAAGAAAAGGGTCAGAGAGGGACTTGTGAGAGAGAAAAGCTACAGAGTAGACGACGTGGTATTTCTTTCTCATATATATACATGTATTTACACAGATCCCTATGGAAAACAATGCAGGGTGACTTCCCAGCATTGCTTGCTCAATTTCATTCCTTTTGTTTAGTTTAAAGAGACCGGTTTTGTTCTCTTGAGACTTATATACACATTTAGAGAGAGAAAGCCCCTTTCTTTATTATACGAGTAAGAAAAAAAGAAAAAGATTTGTCTTGCAACAAAAAATACCAAAGCTTTCATATAAGAGAAGCAAGGAGCGATTTCGGGTATGATTAGTTTCACTTCCTCTCCAATGATTTGCTTCAAGTGAGAGAAAGAGAGGGAAATATTTCTTAGCAACTTCTGGAAGTAGAAAAGCAAGAGAGAAGAAGAAGATGAAATCATCTATGGATGACAATAATAACGGTGGAAGCAATAATAATTGGCTTGGTTTCTCACTCTCTCCCTACATGAAAATGGAGGTTGCTGCTGCTTCCAACTCCCAACACCATCATCATCCTTACCATCATGCTGCCACTACTGCTACTACTCCTGCTTCTGCAACTGTTCCTACAAGCTTCTATCTTTCTACGACTTCTAACTTCAACGCTCCTAATATCTGTTACGGGGTTGCTGAAAATAGTGCCTTTCAGTCTCCTTTGACAGTTATGCCTCTCAAGTCTGATGGCTCTCTCTGCATCATGGAAGCTCTCACTAGATCACAACAGCCTGAAGGTATGTGCCGCCTATTTTATTCTGTTTCTTTGTTTGCTTCTAAATTTAGTTCAAACTTCAGACCATTTATTTTGTTTAATCATTTCTTGTGTTTCTGTAGCAATGATTCCGAGTTCATCTCCCAAGCTAGAAGACTTTCTGGGTGGTGCAACTATGGAAACACATCACCACTACTCAAGTCATGAAAGAGAAACAATGGCTTTAAGCCTAGACAGCAACATGTATTACAGCCACAACACAGACCCAGTTGAAGCCAACAGACACCATTCACTCCAACTTCACGAAACATTTCCATCCCTTCAAGCTCACCAGCCATACTACAGTACTGTGTCATGCCATGGACTCTACCAAAACCCCTTGGATCAGGAAGACACTAAGGATCACCACCAACTAGCACCAGATTGTGAGCCTCAAAACTGGGTTTCTAGACAGTATCCAAGCAATAATAATGGAGTAGAGCAACACATTAGTAGTAGCACTCTAGTTGATCATGAAGGTGGAGCTTCTGGGTCAGTGGGAACAATGGGTTGTGGAAATTTGCAGTCACTTTGCTTGTCAATGAGTCCTGGTTCTCAGTCGGGCTGTGTAACGGCTCCAAGGCAGATCTCATCACCAACTGGCACTG
>CAODLS010171190.1:0-11078 GCA_948243855.1 Flueggea neowawraea | reverse complement strand
CCAGTCGCCATTATAGTTATCGCGCAAAATTGTTCATAACAGATAATTCTGTTCACCACTAGACGACCTGACGTCCATAGTCGAGAACCTTCGTTCATAATAACATGACAAATTACTATTCCTTTCTCTCTCTCTCTCTCTTTTCTTTGAGAAAAAAACTGCTTTGCTTTTCGTTTTATCGATTATATTCTGCTAAAAATGTGCTCAAATAAAAAAAAATCCGAAATAAGCAATGAAAAGTTAGCATATTGATATTCAAACAAAATTCTTAATCAAGTGGGAGAAGAGATTAGCACATGCTTCCATGTGAATTACGCCGTCGAAAGCATCTAATTAATTAAGCAGACTATTTTATATGTAAAACAGAATCTCTTAATCTCATACATAATTAATTTACATATATAAAGTACACATATAACCGGTCAAAACTGTTTGATTAGTATCCGTATCTTTGTCCAATTAAATCCAAATGTTCTAGAAATAAATTGGATTTATGTTAATGACGTCTATGATGATGATTTTTTTGTGCTGGGAGCATTGAATTCAATCTGAGAGTAAATATGGTTTATCTTTATTTGTTTAGCAGAAGCAATTCAAGAGTTACTAGTCACATGTTGACATGTGAGCTTAGTCAATTAAACCAGTGGGCATGCATTGCAATAAAAATTAAGAAAAATGTTTAAATTTCAATTAACCTAAAAATATTGAAGAAAATGCACTGTTTCGGGTCAAATTTTACTACTTGATTAATCTATATATTAATATAAAAGAGAATACATTTATGATATCATGACATTTGTTAATATAATTAAGTGACATTTGGCAAAATATTAATGTACCATGTGTCGCAATCAATACAAATTTATACACTTAGAAATTTAAATTAATGACAAATCTTTAATAATATATTAAATTTTACATAATTAAATGTGGAAAGAAACTAATGTAAAGTATAAATCCATATAAATCCATTTATTGGGTTCTCATGAAAAAAATAATTTTATATATTTCATTCCGTATAAGGTAATATTGCTATATAATAAACACTGCCACATAATTAATTTAAACTTATAATAATCTTAACAATTCTTAGTTATAAAGACAAATTATAAGAGATATAAGTTAATTTTTTAACTATAAAGGTAAATAAAATAAGTCATATGATGATCCAAGTTAATTGTAAAGACAAATCAAATAAGTTAATTTTAAACCTACTATACTTTCTAGGAAATGTTCCTGCAAATATTGTCAACGTCTCATAAATTTAGCATCATTACATTAAATAACAACGATTAATGAGTTTACATATCAATCAAACAACTTAAATTAAGAAATAATTAAAATTGATATTAGTAAAATAATATGATTAGGTGGTAGATGAGAAAGAGTTAAATACTAATATGGTTTTGATTTGATTTAAGCTTTCAGTGTATTTTTTTTCTTATTTTAGTTTTTTGATTTATTTGTCCTAATTGCAAGTTTTGATTTTTTTTCCCTTCAGAATTCCAAATTAGATTTATTTGCTATATACTTTCTCAAATAACTATTTTCCTTCTTTTTTCACTAAGTCTCTGTTTATTGTATGTCAATTATCGAACCATTAATAGACTTCTGTTTAATTTTTGTTTTTGGTGCATGGTGGTGGTTCTGCTACTTAAGGTGAAATTTCTTATGTTTCTTGGAATAGCAAGGTTCAACATATACTGACATCTACTACCTTTAATGGGATAACTGGTAAAAAATCAGTACTAATCTTCATTCACCATTCTATTATTCTTTGTTTTAGTCACCTTAAAGACTTCATGATATTGCAGTTGTTTGTGATATTAAGAAAGAAAAACCAATGATATGGTGAGTTTCAATTTTGTTGCCCCTTTAACAATTTAAAATCTTCTATTTTTCAAAACAAATACTTCATGATTCATTTCAAAATAAACTAGTGAAATATTTTTCTGTTTTCTCAAATTAATAGTGCTAAGTTTCAATTAGAAGACGATGATCGATTTTGCAGTACTAAAATTAGTTTGGTTTATGAGTATATTTCTTGAAATCTTATAAAATTGTTGGTTGAAACATCAAAATAGTGTCTTTGCATAGAAGTATTGTCATGTGATGAAATAATTTTATTTGTCATATAGTTTGTTGTTTTTTAAAAAATTATAAACTGCATTTAGACAATATTTTTAATATTCCACACTTTACAACATTTTTGCTTAATTTATTCTTCCATTGATATTTGATTTTTTTTGTCTTTATAATTAATAAATTATGAAAAATAATATTTTTTTATTCTAATTTATAAAAAGGAGCAGTTAAAAAAATCTCAGAGCAACGCCCGGGCACAACACTAGTTATATATAAAACAATATATATTATATGTGTGTAGTTTGGATTGCAATTTTGCATTTTATTTTTGGACGCAAAAATCTGTAGTGGTCAATTTATATCTACCACATGAATAACAGACAAAAATCAAACAGCATATGAACATGGGATCATGCGGCTGGATATGTTTTGTAATCACGTTTAATTTATTTAGCACAATTAATATTCAGATTTAATATTCTTAATTGACTAATTTAGATCTTATGATCCTTTGTATTTCCAGATAAATAAGACCTTGTTTGGTATATAGACCATGCATTTCAAAACTAATATTCAATGACATGCAATAACCTGCATTAAATCTAACAATTATTTACAGTTTAACAGCTTAGAGGTGTCAGTGTAACATGCATGGGGTTTGGACTATGGGGAATGTTAGAAAGAAACAGGGACAGTGTGGAAGTTTTTTGTGGGCTTAAAATGAAAAAGTGTAAAAACCTTGTGTTTGTGTAAGAAACCAGGCCCTTTTTCTACCAAAGAAGATCTAAATAACTATATAAATACTGATTCGTCATGCTATCTACATCATCTTCTGGATTTCGGAGTTGTTTCGAACCATTAAGACGTTTTTCAACAACAAAATCGTGAAGACTAATAGTGTACTCAAAACAGAATCATAGGTTGAATGAATCTGGCGATGATTAAGCAGCATGTTGCATAACAGGAATAAATGAGAGAAACAATACATACAAGTCCAACTTAAGTATTTGGCTTGGAACTGCACGCTACGGTTAGATAAATAACACTTGAATTGGTGGACGCTACAACCAACGCAAATTATCCACCTTATCCAAGAAAGCACTCCACCGCCGTGAACGACGGTAAATTTTAATACACGTGCGGCTACGAGCAGTAGAAATGATGATCCGCTCAACAACATGGTCTCTGGTTTGTTTCGGAGCTCTAACATCACCTTGACAGTACATATCAAAAAAGAAAATCACCTCTGAAAGCTCCGATAATAATATAGATGAAATCTCACTTATCCAATCAGCATTGTACGGTTCCAAGTAATTGAAACAAGTGATTATAATTATACAAAAGGGTTGCAAACAAAGAAAGCGCCATGTAGAGATGATATTAGTGGCTAAGGAAATGATCATTTCATGACAATCGAAACATTAATTGGTATTAGTGCCTCTAGTGAGGTTCTCATGTACTAAAAAATTGAAACCTTAATTGATTATATGCTTATAATATACCAAATCTCGGAGATTCTTTTATTTTCACCACGTAATACATTAAGAGAATTACTGCATTTGAGTACACGATACAGATTTTCTTGATTCCGTAAATTAAGTTCGAATTTTTTTTCTGACCTAAAATCCACACTGTAACTATTGTCTTCTACGATAAGGCTTGTAGCCTACTAATACGAAGTCGTCCCAATACTAAAAAATTGAGAAATTAAAGGAACCAATATATGAGAAAGAAAAAAAAGACTCTATTGAGTATGTCTTGTGCTGAAAATGGTCCTCAATTTCCAGAGCAGATGATTAAGATGGATATTTAATAATTCAAGCATTTTAAAACAAAAAAAAATCATGTAAAAAAGCATGACATGAAATTGAAGTTGACATCTTAATGAGTCAGCATTGACAACGAAGCACAAATTAATGATGACAAATCTTAAAGACAACCTGATTTACGTGGAGAACAAACATTTGAATCTTTCATGTAAAACAAAGCCTCGGACACATGCAGTACATAGATATCAAATCCAAGTCTCCGACTGATTGCTGAAGTCAGGTCACAAGTGAATCCAACCTACAAAACTCAGGTCACAAATTGTCAACGTTGGAAAAAAAAAATCACAAAATTAACTATTGATCCCTTATACCCCTGAGTAGTAGTTCTAATAAGTAAATAAAAACTTGTAAGTCAATTTCTAGAGTCGAATCTTATGGACAACAACTATAATCAAAAAATTATTAATCGTTATAAAAGAGATGCTTGGAAATTAGCTTAACAGAATAAGCAGAACATCTCCCTGCAGACAATTTTGTGCTTGTTTTTACTGTGTGTCCTAAGTTAATTCATCAATAAAGAAAAATGACCGCGAACAAAATTAATATATGACTGTAGAAAAGTCATTAATTTTATAATACTTCGTGCTGTAAGCAACATCTCAGATTCAATTAAAACCAGAACAGTGAGTTTCAAATTGTAGCACAACACTCGCAAAGACTCGATATGAGCATAACAAATTAAGAAGATTAAAGTTTTGGCATCTTCAAGCAAGTGAAGAAAAGAACCTGATTTAAAAAATATATAGAATTCATTCAAACACCAATTCTGATTCCTAAAGCACCATAACACATGAAATGTTACAGTCAAGCAATTTTTTCGTTTGCCACTGATATCTGACATTATTAGCTTTCCTAGTAAACAAACTAATGGAACCAAAAACTTCTCTTCAAAACAAAAAAGTTAAAATTAAAATCATTACTTAATTTTAATCAAACTTGTGCTCATGGAGACTGGAGTGTATCTATTGTTTTGCTTCTAAAGCAGAAAGTGTAAACATGGCCACACATATATTTCCGTACATAATATTAGACAAATGTATGGGCTAAACTAACTTGACCAAATTAATTAATAGAAGACAACACTAATAAACCCCACATACAGACTAGAATACAGACTAGAATAGATACAACATACTCTATATTAGAATCATGGAAAAGGAACATTCTCTTCATTTCATAAACTTATTTTACCATCGGTCTTGAAGCTGAAGAAATCAGAAAATTTCAACCAAGGCTACAACAAGATCTGTGGATTTCTATCAGCAAATTGATAAAAATATTGCTAAAAAAAATCTTCAAAAATTTTCTTGCAACAAGCAATAAATGAGAATAACAAGAAAGAAAGATACAAGAAACAGAGAAGGCACTGCCCATGATTTCCATTAGACCAAGATTTCAACCGAAGTACAGACATACCTTACTGTACCCAGGTGCGATGACAATACAATGACAAAAAAAACCTGAGAAAAGTTAGTCAGTGAAAAGCCCACATAACCCATCATCATTCCCATTAAAACTCAAGTTTTAACCTAGAGATTCACACCAGATACTGATCTGGAAGTTACAAGTTGTTGTACCACAGCACTCAACCCTAACTTCTCCAATTTTTAAGAGCACTGATCTTCTTTTTCTTGGTATTAACTATTATGCAAAAAGAAAGAAAAGAAGAAAATTTTGAAGTGCTACTTCATCAACTCCATGTTGGCGAGATGGCATCAGAGTAAGCTGTTGAAAAATAAAGAAGAGATAAAGGAAGAAGCCATTTATTGCCGCTGCAGCATCATCAAGATTCTCAAATCAAAGGGCTCTCGTTGGTAGTGGTGGTTCAGAGAAAGCGACCATCTAAAAATGAAAAAGTGCTGGTTTGTGAATCTTGATGATGCTCCATCCGCAAACAGTGGCTGGTATGTTTTTGTTGCTTTAGATCTTGAGTCATCCTCATCGTCCATCATCAAAAAGTGTGGGGTTAATCTCCACAATAAAACCCTAACCCTAATCTCAACCCAAGAGAGGAAAAGGATAAAATAGAATAAAAAAGGGCTATGAATAAGTAGTACCCACTTTGTAAAAACACAACCTAAGCTAAACCAAAAGAAAAAGAAAGGATCTAAAGAATGATTTCTTTAGTGAAAAGAGAGAGGAAGCAAAGAAAATTGTTGAGGGATGAAGGGTATCGCGGTGCTACAATGAGGACTCTTAAAAGGAGTCCTCAATAAGAACTCAACTTAATTAATTTCAGATTTTGTTACTTAATTTGAGGAGATGATTACTTAATTATCCAAAAATTACTTAATTTTAGATGTCGTTACTTAATTTAGTCATCGATTACTTAATTTTGATCGGTTACTTAATTTTGTGATAAATTAAGTAACCATGTTTGTTACTTAATTATTGCTGAAATTACTTAATTTGAGTCTCATTTACTTAATTTACTAAAAATGTTTTCAATAAAGACTCATTTTAAGAGTCCTCATTGTAGTATTACTTGTGTTATAGAGGGTATATATAATTGGTGAAAAGGGGTGATCAAAGAGGGGAGAAGTGCGAGTAATGAATACGAGAAAGAAGGGATTGGTTGGTGGGAAGAGGTGTGTCAGTTGTGGTGTGAGAGGGATTTGTGGCGGTACCATCCCAACAGTTACACATCGTAATCGTAGCTACCACAAATCTACCTAAGATCTTTAATCCTCACTGACCATTTCAGTTGCCACCATATTAATTCCCTATCTTAGAAAATTTTATGCCTTAATTTGAATTTCCTATGTAACCACTGAGCTCCTGGATATGGATTGCGTCCTCTACAAGTATTTTTTATTTGTTTTTTTTCGATTTTTTTTCTCTTCAAGTTGTGTGTTTGTGTGTGGTGGTGGAGGGGCTGCCCTTGGAATTGACAGGTTACGACCAGAGCCCCCACATTTCAAGAGGGGTGTGTGGGGAAAAGGTTGCCTAGGGTTTCAGGTTGCCTTTTTGGCTCTGCTATTTGCCATTTTTAAACCCTTTTAAGTGCTCCTTTTGTGGGTGTGTAAGTTTATTGCCTTTCATGGTTCTTTTTTGAGTTTTAATCCAACTCTTCTATGACTCAACTTTGCTACCTAGCTAATTACTGGTTAAGAGATCTCTGGCTAAAAATTAAGGGGTGTTTAATTTTCATTGTTTTTTAGAAAATTAGAAAACATAAATGAAAAAATAAAATATTTGTTAAAAAAATTTAATTAGCAAAATTATTTTCTAAATATTTTTAATTTTCAGAAAATAAAAATAAAACAGAAAACAAAAAATTATTTTCTTAACTAAATATATCATAACTATTTAGGTAGTCTTTGATAAATTGGTTTACTTAAAAGTGTTTAAGATAAAGTTAGAATGCTTTTGAACCAACATTGAATATATTATTTTTAATTGTTTGTTAATTTTTTTTCGGTGATGTATATATTTTTTTAATTTTTTTGTCCAAATATATGCAGTGCAAAGAAATTGCACCCATGAGAATAGAGATGCAAAAAAAAATTAGCATGAAATTATCAATAAAAACAATTTTGTGTTTTCCTCTTATCTTGAAAATGAAGATATGCTGATCATGATAATAGGAAACTAAAATCATATGAGTTGTTACTTTAATGGATCCCAATTCTTTTAACAAGTATTTTGAAAGTGATGAGGCGGAAATCGGAGGAAGGACATAATAATAAACTTCCATGGTAGGTCCATGGAGTAGTTTGGGGGTTATCGATGATCCACTGCTAATATAGAGTGCAACAATTATATATATCTAAGGTTTCAGCGGAACTTACCACGTGGCAAAAACGTATTGACGGATGCAATTGAGGTTCGTGTGCAGGGATCTAACTGTCCGATATGTCACATGTCCGGCGATGAGGGGTTCATTCCTTGCTGTCTTTGGGAGCCTAAGGTGTGGACTAGGGCTTTGACGTCTAAGACATCGTTGCTTACGCTTCGTTTGAATCTAGTGTTAAGAAGGAATATGATATATTATGAAATATTTATATTTTTGTTATTTGAGAGTTTTATACATAGAAAAAGAGGAGATTATTTATTCTCTCAAACTCTTATTTTCTTAACCCACCAAATTGGTGGATTAAAAAAGAATAAGAAAAATAAATAAATAAATAAAATATTTTTATTTTACAATTTTAACCTTTTGTTTTTTGACATATATTAGGTCATTCTCTTTTTAGATGTAAGAGGAGAAGCATTTCATTTTGGATGCTCTAAGGCATGTTTTTCTTCTTCTTTCTTTGTATTGCTTTCTTATGGTGATTTTTTTCCCTGTTTTTGATTTGGTATCTGAAAAAAAATCAAGAGTCACTTGAAAAAAGGTTAAACACATTATTCTTACTTGTCTATACATGTTTTATTCCATCAACATAACATGTTTGGCGAAATTAGTAAAAGAAATTTGGTTATTGTAGTGTCATGCTCTAAAATAGCCTAGGAGTCGAGGTCAATGATTGTTTATAGGCACCTTCCCCCCTCAAACCTCTAAGGCGCATTTTCAGGGACAAAACCATAAGGGCCAATGAGTTTAGAGTGGACAATACCTCAATGGATGAGCCTAACACACAGATATGGTTCACAACAATTGGCGTCATATGTGAGAATTCAAGCAAAAAGCCATCGAGTTAAAGCTCTGTTTCCAAGCCCCTTAGTCTCGACTGGGGGACTATTATAGTGTCATGCTTCTAAATCGCCTAGGAGTCGATATGGCTGAGCATGAGTCCTGGAGATAACCAAACTGAACCTAATATCCGAACCGAATAGAATCGGAACTGAAAAGAACCGTTGACTTTTGATTTTTTCCAAACTAAACTGAACCAAAATTTTTTTGGTTCGAGTTTGGGTCTTAAGCAACGAACCAAACCAAAAACCGAATATATATATATATATAATATACATATACATGAACAAATATATATGTATGAACATTTATGATTTTATGTACATGAGCAATTGTATATCTCTAAACCATTATACATTTATGAACAATTATATATATGTATAATGCATGAACAATTAATTATATATATGTATGGACAATTATATATATATATTAACAATTATATATATATATTAACAATTATATATATAATTATATATATATATATGTGTGTGTGTGTGTGTGTACAAAGGTGTTCAATGTTTATAGGTGTACAAACTTGTTGAAAGATGTACAAAGGTGTACAAATTACAAAGGTGTTCAATATGTGTACTAAGGTGTTCAATATGTGTTCAAAAGTGTTCAAATATGTACAAAGGTATTCAAAGTGTACAAAGGTGTATATACGTGTTCAAAGGTCTTTTATACAATAAAAACAATACGTGTTCAATAGGTGTATGAAGGTGTTCATAGTGTTCAAAGGTGCTATTGTTTCTTCAACATTAGTCAATTAACTATGTTCATTATATAATGCTATTATTCTTCAACATTAGTCAATTAACTATATTCACTATATAATCGCAGGTGTTCAATAGGTGTACAAAAGTATACATAATTGTTCAAAAGGTGTCTATATAATCATTGGCGTTCAATAGGTTTACAAAAATATACATAGGTATTCAATAGGTGTCTATACAATTATAGGTGTTTAATATGTGTCTATATAATCATAGGTGTACAAAAGTATAGATAATTGTTCAATAGGTGTCTATATAATCATGGGTGTTCAATAAGTGTACAAAAGTATACATAGTTATTTAATAGGTGTCTATGCAATCATAGGTGTTCAATACATGTACAAAAGTATACATAGTTGTTCAATAGGTATCTATACAATCATAGGTGTTCAATAGGTGTACAAAAGAATACATAATTGTTCAATATGTGTCTATATAATCATTGGTATTCAAAAGTGTACATAGGTGTACAATAGGTGTCTATACAATCATAGGTGTTCAATAGGTGTCTATATAATCATAGGTGTTCAATAGGTATACAAAACTATACATAGTTGTTCAATAGGTGTCTATACAATCATATGTGTTCAATAGGTGTACAAAAGAATACATAGTTGCTCAATAGGTGTCTATATAATCGTAGGTGTTCAATAGATGTATAAAAGTATACATAGTTGTTCAATAGGTGTCTATATAATCGTTGGTATTCAATAGGTGTACAAAAATATACATAGTTGTTCAATAGGTATCTATATAATCATTGGTGTTCAAAAGTGTACATAGGTGTTCAATAGTTGTCTATAAATTCATAGGTGTTCAATAGGTGTCTGTATAATCATAGATGTTCAATAGGTATACAAAAGTATACATAATTGTTCAATAGGTGCCTATATAATCATAGATGTTCAATAGGTGTACAAAATTATACATAACTGTTCAAAAGTATACATAGCTATTTAATTATTTATACATAGTTGTAAGTATATAAATTATATATCCATTTATTATTATTAAATCTCCTAAATTCTGTATTCTATTTAAACAATTATTCTTTCAACAAATAAACATATCACACATTGGACTTTTTTCTATAAAAGAAACATATTTTTATTAAACATTATATTTTGCAAACATTTATGAAGTAACTTGTGATTTCTCTAGTTCATCCTATCCTACTTCAACTATTTATTTTCTTGAGATAATACGAATTTTGAAAAAGATAAAGCTTTATGAAAATTATGATGATCTCACTGTGGCTCACATGGGTAGAGAGATGAGAAATTTTTTTGACAAATATTGGGGTTCTATTGATTCAATAAATAGAATGCTTTTTGTTGCTGTTGTATTAGATCCCCGATATAAGATCAAATATCTCAAAGTTAATTACAATAATCATTAGGGACAAAATATGACAGAAGACTTGGTGAAAAAGGTTATTGATTCATTGACTGAGATGATAGAAGAATACAAGTCGTTGGATGGAGAACGTTGAAAAGAAGGTCAATCCTCTTTATCTGCTTTGAAGAAAAATGCTGATTTAATTAATGCTAAGAAAGGCTATGTTGATATTTTTTTATTGAGGAAGAGAAAGATCAAGAAGATGCAGTTTTAGGAGAATTATGTATATATTTGGGGAGCGTTTTGAAAAGTATATACTTGAGTTTGATTTGCTAAATTGGTGGAAGGTAAATGATGTTAGGTTTCCCATTATGGCTAAGGTAGCAAGGGATGTTTTTGCTATTCAAGTTTCAA
>CAODLS010171181.1:0-23129 GCA_948243855.1 Flueggea neowawraea | reverse complement strand
TAAGCTTAATTATTATTCCAAGCATCATACTTGCCACGAATCATGTTCGAGTAGACCAAACTTTGTTGTTGTCTAGCGAATAATTATGTAGCAGTCACTAAGCAGACTTCATGAGAGAGGAAGCCATTTTGGGAATCAATTCCCAACAAAGGTGCTTTTCTGACGAAATTTCCTTTCAGGCACAAACAATGCCATGGCAATTGGCATTCTCATCCATCTATAGTAATTGCACTAATCCATAGCCTCCTGGAAATAAACATTAGCCACCATTCTTGCTCAAGAGTCTTCGAAGGCATGTACTGCAACTAAAAAGAAAACCAGCATAGTCGAAACATGCAAAGAACAAGTTTCTGATGCTCCTTTTGTTAATGCTTCTCAACGTTCTTGCTATTTCAACAATGGATGCTTACACTGAGAAGTTGAAAGGGAGATTATACATCGCACAATAATAAACGCAGTTCTTTGTTTTCACTAAACTAAATTAGCCCTAGAACTCACATAAACCTCTGTACACAGTACTAAAGAGCTATAAAACATGAAAATAGCAGCTGTACATTTGAGATGATGACATATCATCACTTAAATCATGGCATCACACCAGTGAAATACAAGCAAAAGATGCAATAACATGCGTGATTGATGATACACACGATATACTAACAAAGTTTGCAATATTCTACCAAAAACATTGACATTCTCATCACGTTCTCAAACAATCATATTGAATCAGTCTTATAAGCCCAGCCATGTTTTTTCAGAAATGCTTGGACAGCTTCCTTTATCGCAAAGTTTGGAACTAAGTCTGACGGACAAAGTGGTTCACGTGTGATTGGATCGAAATTGCCCACCTATATTTGTATTGGAACTCAATGATCAATTCAAGTAAGGAAATGCAAATGGAAACACTATGATTTGGTAAACCAAAGTTACCTTCTCAAAATGCTCAAGTATTACTGATCTCTCATATGAAACCCCACTTGGAGTGATGACTGGATCACGGAAAATATCAAGTGTGATTTTACAATACAGATAATCTGGCACCTGAAATACAAATAAAAAAACCAAAAGACAATCTAACAGCAATATTAATATTAACAACCGGAAAAAGAGTCACAGTATTTGAATTATTTAAATTACGCAAATTCAAACACCCACCTCTGTTGGTATGTCATCTTCTGCAGCATTTCTAAACACATTTTCTAGATCCTCCAATTGTTTAAGATGGTGGGAATGGGATGCAGAAGTCTCATCCAAAAATCTTTCACCGTCATCCAGAAAATATTTTTCTTTAAGAGCTTTCTCACATGCTTCCCTGCAATGAACAACAACTCACATCAGGCCATATGGTGAGAGAAGCAAAACAAATGAATCATAAAAAATTCAAAAGGAAAGCCATGTCAAAGAAGGAAGCACAAACTCACGGGGACTACATACTTCAAGCTTTGTAGTTCCCATGAACGCTTTGTTGATGCCTGCTCCCACTCCAAATATTTCGCCCTTGCTAGCTCTTGCCATATCTCCTCTACCATATAAACTTTTGGATTTGCACCTCTACCAAGATCCATAGCCTATCGTTTTTTTTTTAAGCAAGTTGCATCAGATCATAAAAGAGATTGTTCAAAATCAAGATTGATACAACAATTTCCATACAGACAATAGCAACTTTGAGCTTAAGCTCAATACCCACTACCCCAAGATTAGCCCGTTCAATCATCCATTTTCAGTTCATTCTCCTATATCAAAGTGCAAAGTCCAAATCCCAGGTTAATAATCCCACATTTCACCAAGGAAGAAAAACAGTGACTTGCAGGGGAAAAAATTATGCATACAATATTAATTCAAACAATTCTGTCAGTCTACTAATGAACTATCCTTTGGGTACCAAATGCCACATATAAATCCAATTATAAGCATGTAAAGAAGAATCCTTGTTCTAAAATTCCGATGTAAATTGATCTCATCACCTCCATAATGACCTGTGCTCACTTGATGCATATCTAAGTAGTAAAGACACCTGCTAGTAAATTTGAAAACAACTTGGCTCAGTGTTTATTGTTGATAATTTGTGTCATGACATAGTAAACTAACCAGACCACCCTATTAATGGTTTATAATCATAAAAAGGACTAAATTCTCCAGCCAACTACTACACCGTCCAGGAAATTCAGAACTGCATGGGTATATTTGCAACATTTACCGTACACATTTCTAGCAAAGCCTAACGGCTGTCTAATTGAGCACTTGAGAAATCCACTTAAAAATTTGATGTTGTTCAGAAATATTCCTTCTCCTAACAACATTAAACAAATCAACTATGTAAAGCAACCATATACGAGGTTCTGTAGATGTCAAACACCTCAATACAAGTGAATGCATAACATCACCTCACATTTCTCTTCATCTCTTGTTGCAAGAGTACTGTTGACCATGTAATAGGCATGTGAATGCAGCTGCACAGGTAAAGTTAACAGACGATTTCTCTCACAATTCGCACAAAGTCTACCCTCCCACTTGTGTCAAACATCACATTCAAGAAACCAATATGCCGTCAAGAAAAGTTTTGTTGAGTAATAATAAGGTACCAATACTCTCATAAAATTTTCTGAAAGACACTGAATCCATGCTTCAATGCTTGATAACCAGTCTGAGAGTCATTACACCAGACAAAATATAGTTAATACCTTACATAGTGAACCTTTTGTCTGTACCAATCAAAATTTACTACAATACCCAGATGGAAATAAAGAGCTGCTACGATCAACCCATTGTCAAAACTTCAAGCTAAAAGTTCCTATTCCTGTCTCTTATCTTGCTCTCATTAAATCTTAATTCACAAGATTCAATTATCATTCAGGATACATACTTGTGCAATTCAACTTGAAGATTTATACGATCTTTTGTGACTTAAGTTTAAAAAACTTGTAGGAAGCTAGGTGAAGTGAGCAGTGTTGAGGACAATCTCACATATAGAGTTGTCGCAATCAAGCTGAACTTTAACACAATGGAAAAATGAGTATATTGTACTTAGGAGTCCTCCAGAAAGCAATAAACAAGGAAAGGGTGAAATATTTCAGAGAAATGCATATACAAAAATCTGAAATTAGATCTGATAAACAAAAGCTCCATATAAGCAAATCTAGAATAGATTTTGAGCCACTGGGAAGAGGTTGTAGCTTCATAAGAATTAAACAATGGAAAAAAAACTGCAGATGTAAGAGTTAATCTACTTCATTAAATTGAAAATAGAGTCACGAAGAACTAAAGATAAATTAATTCTTACTTTTTCCAATTCCTTGACTCCTTCAGTGTACTTCTCCTTGTGTAACAATGCAAGTCCCAACATATAATGACCCCGTCATGTGATAAATGAGGATGAATCTTATGTAGTTTTGATTGAAATATAGAGACAATCGTGCACCTAAGCAATTTGGCATTTTTTTATAAAAGAATAGACATCAACAAGAAGCAGAAAAAGATATAGCATACATCATTTGATATTCTGATGCTTTTTTTTTTGGAGAAACATGACAAACCCATTACAATGCCAATTCATCACTCTGATGCTTGGTTTTATGTGTGATATTTTTCATTAAATGGATTAAATGATATTCTTGACCACACAATCCTCAAGATTCATTACTAATTCAAATAAAGATGCACAAGGAACCACCATGGCTTTGTGTAAACGAAGGAACTATAACAGTTACTCAACAGCACCAAATACATTCTTCAATCTAAGAACACCTACACCATGAGTCCAGTGAATAACAAAATAATCTAGAACTAAACCTCGTATTAACACTTACACTTATAAGCATTTACTGCCAACCAAAGCAGTGTGAGACCGGGGGAAAAACCATGCATTTCGGTCAAATTCAATAGAATTGGTTACCATAAGTGATTACGTTTCAACTTAATCACGTAAGAGTTAAAGATGCATGGAGAAATTTCTATAGAAACATTTGGGAGCTGCTATACAGTCTCTGATACATATTCTTCCACAAAGCAGGTTTGTGGAGGACTAATTACTTCCTTATGGTGAATAAATAAACTATTCACATTAAAATTCATATCAATGCTAATGAATCCTAAAAAAGTTCGTGAAAATAAATTAGCCAAATCATCTAATCAAACATGACTTAGTCCAAACCTGAATATGTCAAAACATTAAAAGTCCCCAATCAAGTTCCAAAACGCAGTGCAGAGAACATCACAGTGTTACCTTGACAGAATTATGATCAAGCTGAATTGCTCGACGACAATCCTCTTCAACGTCCAGTCAGTAAACCACATCCAATCGCATAATGAACAAAAAGAAAGCCGTGAAAACACATATAACATTTTAAATAATAAACCAACATATAAAATGATATAAAGCAATAAACAAGGTCAGTACTCATACATACTTCCGTTTCATATGGCACAGCGCACGATTCGTCCTGAACACGGGAACATTAGGGCATAGCACAATCGCCTTCAATTTCAGCAACAACCCAAACCCAGAAGTCAATTCAACTGAACTCAGACAAATAATTAAGAAAACTGCTCATGTGCTCCATAACAAAAATTATAGATCAAACACAAAACCAGAAAAATTAAATTCACGATCAGGGTGTAACCAAACTCAAAACCACAATCGAAAAGCGCACCTCTACGCTCAAGACTCAGGCGCGTTTTCAACAAAAATAAAAAATCCTAAATCACATTACTTGACAGCAAAAACAAAGAAACCCAAATGAGCAAACCATCAAATGAGGCAAATAACCAATTTGCCAATATAAAAATTTAATCTTCTTCAGTGTTTTGCAATGATTATACCTCTGTGTAGGCATCAATGGAGGCTCCAAATCGGTCCTTCCTAAAACAAAGATTGCCTCTTTCCTTCAAAATCTCCGTTTGTTTCGCCGCTGCACTCAATGCTGCTGCTCTTCCCATTTCCGCTCTCTAATTTATTTTCCACAATTACTTAAATTTCTCTTTTATGCAACTGTGATCAAGGTTATGCACGCGTTTGCGTCTTTTACTTGTCCAGAACTTTCCAGTGTTCTTTAAATATTCGTGTGCCTATTTTGTAACTAATGTGTTTTGCGCGTGAAAATCGGATTTCAGAGTTTCAAAGGAGAGGTTGAAGAAAGCAAGAAGAAAGTGAAGGAAAGAATTCGACAGGAAGGTGGGAAGGCATTGTACCAGTTTCCGATTCCAGTTACATGTCGAGGACATAAATTAGATCACCGACGTATAAGAGTTGTATAATTTGGGGTATTCGAGTGAGGTGTTGCCACGTGTTATTATATTTATAATTTAAAAAAAACTGCCATGTCTGTGGATTTTTTTATTTTGATAAAAAAGGAAAATACTTTTGGAAGATTTTTTTAAGTTGAGTCAAGTCAAGCATGACCATAAGAAGAGAACTTAAGAAGGTGGTAGCTTCCGAGAGAAGTTGTAGCATTGCCCAATACCCAAATATATTACAGATTTCATCATAAAAAGATTTGAACTGATTACGAAAAGACAATAGATGCACTTATTTGCGGGGAGTCCAAGGATGGAGTTATTAAAGGAGAAAGAGGTGCTCTCGACGAGGACAATAGGAGTCCCCTCCGGCTGGATTTCGTCCCCTTTGAGCAGACTCATCGTTGAAGGGTGGTAATAACAGGACAGAGAAGGTTTGCCCTTTTTTCTTTAATTTTAACCCAGACGGGGTTAATAAATAAATAGAAAGTGTGGGGCAAACAACCTAGTTAAAAATATATATAACAAATTAGGGCAAAACGGTGGGTGTTTTGTTGCGTCTTGGTCCCTTAAATCCTATTTTGTCTTTCTCCTTTATTCACTATCGTCGTTTCTCCTCTTTTCACTCTGTCTCTCAGTTTCTCCTCTCTCTTGGGTCGAGGTCAATCCGCCATCGCCACTGCACTTCCTCCAATGTCTAACCTCTTTCCTCCACCGCTGCCACTTTGATTCCTTCACACCCACAAAGCGCCGACGTCCGAGTAAGTACATTTCCTCTCTCTTTTTTTTTTGACAAATTTCAGTTTTAATTAGGATTACTTAGAGACTTAAAGATGGTTAAATAAATTAACAAAAATTTAGTGTAATATAGACTATTGTTAAATCGTGATTTAATTATGAATAGTATTTGAATTAGTTATTTGAATTTTGAATTGTTGAATGGATTAACAAAAATTAAGTTTAGTATGTTTTTAGTTTTGTGCGGCCTGGACTTGACTAAAGACTATATAATTTATTTTCTTATTATGGATTGACCAAAATTTAGTGTAGTATTTGAATTAGTTAGATGCTTGTAATTGTTAGGTGAATTGATTTTAATTGACTTAAATTTATTATTATTTTATTTTTTTGATTAGTCTATGGATAGAAAAATCTAATGGAATGTAATGTAATTTTTTATAGCGGTTGTTTATTTCGAACACTTTACATAGGGATGAGTCAGGTTTTGGCTAAGCATAATCAGCACCTATTTTGCCAGAATCATGGCTCCGTCCCTGGTCGGTACTACTTTAGATGAAAGGGGTCAATCGAATCTTTCAATCCGATGTCAATACAAAATTGAGGTGTTGTTTGAGAGGTGTTGGCTATATAGGTTAATGAATTTTATTTCTTCTTACTAGAAATTGAACTCGTGAGTTTTTAACATTTGACTTAATCCAGTTCAATAAGGCACAAACTCACTGGTATCACATGGGACTTGTTAGTTGAGAATAAAATGTAACATTTTTTAGTTTATAGAATATTAGCATTTTTTCAAAATTGTGTTATTTTCTTTTTTTTTTTACTATTCAAATATCTATTGTCGATTATATATTGATATCCGCCAAATTTGTACACTTCTCAAACAAGCATTTGATTTTGGATTAAGATTCAATTATATATTTCGTATATTTATTGTATGTATATGGTATATTATAAGTATACTATATTATATACTCTAATACATTATATACAGTATTTTTTCTTCTATTTCTAATAATCTAAATTCTTTGAGACTTAAAATATTTATTAATACATAATTAATAAATTTATAGTATAGTTGAAGTTGTTTTGAACACTAAAAATTTAATAGTATTTGAAAATCAATACAGATTTTTGGCTCAAATATATCCTGATCAATAGGGTGCTTTTGTTCAAAAAATATTATCCTAAACTTTTATTTCTAAAATACCTTTCATTATAATTTTAAAATTATATTTGATAACTAAAAAAAAATAATACGAATTCATTTAATATAATAGAAATTTTCAATGCATCATTAATGTATTTACACTCATATTTAAATTTGATACATGCATGGCATTAAATATATACTTAATATTAACACTCATATACAAATTAAAAGATGAAATGATAACTTCATAAAATTCGTGATGCCTTGCTTGGTTTATTCATTTTGTTGCCTTTAGATAACTCCAGGGTTAAATATATACCACTTGCGTTGAATGATAACTTCGTGAGTCTTTACGATTAACCGTAAAAAAATTGATAACTCCAGAGTGAATAAACCAAGCAAGTGGCTTCTATTTTATGATTCAAAATTCCCGACATTAACTATTAAACACCTAAATCAAACACAGTATCAATACAAAAATAAAATGAATTAATTAATTAGAAACAGAATGAATAAACCAAGCAAATGACTTCTATTTTACGATTCCAACTGCCCAAAATTAACTATTAAACACCGAGATCAAATACAGTATCAATACTAATTTTGTTGTGAAGCTAGTTGATATGACATAGTTAAAAGGGCCAATTAAATGTATTTAATGTCGAGATTGTAATGGAAACGTTACAATCATCATTAACGAGGGAACTTACGAAATGTTAATTCATCAACTTTCCACCCTATAAATGGACATAAAGGACAACATCTCGGGGTACAAGCTATTCTCTATTGAAACTATTACTATGCTGAATTTATTACTAACTTAAGCGTGAGAGATTTCTTGGAGAGCAACCTAACCTCATTGTAATTTGTACTTTCAGGTTTCAAGGTGTCGTTCACAGTTTTTGATTGTTCATGTATTCTCGATAAAGGCTTGGGAACCACTGCCATTAACCACGTGCGTTTGCTAAAGCATTGATGAGTAGAAAACCTTCTATAATACAATGTCTCGTCTAAAAAGCAAGCAACGCTAAAATTCGGCAAGATGCGTGTCAATTATAAAACCTCAAGTGATTTTATGAACGCAGCTAAAAGCGCCCAACTGAATCACGTTGCTCAACATCTTCAAGTTGTGAATCAACTACTACTAGTAAGACTCCACTAAAATCATTTGCCCGAAAGTTCTTCAGCCACGTGATTGGGAAGTAATGACACATACAAATTGACAGAAAGAAAGTAAAGAAGGAAAATAAACAAATGCGACAGATAAAAAATACGAGAACAAGTCTACTCATGAAGAAAAATGTCATTTGCAAGAGAAGGCAGGTGAATACCAAAAAATCCAAAAGGTGAATAGCAAAAAAATATCCAAACAATCAAATACTCATCGCTAAGGCAAAAAAGAGGTAACAACAACATGAAACTACACTACTCATGCTACTCTATCTGAAAGACTCTTCATCCAGAGCTTTAAGAGCTCTATCCGCATCAACTACGTCCTCATCTAGATTGCCCAAGGCGGATATCATGTCACCTCTCGAAGGACACTTTGAGTGAACACCACTAGGACCATAAACCCCCCCCCCCCAACGGACCTGAGAGGTTGTCAAGCTCAACACAAGCAAGTTGATCCAGACATGAATCCATTGTAATAGTTCTATGGGAATCATAATTGCGCTAGTCATGGTAGTCTCCATCCTCTAACTCCGAGCAAAAATCATCTCTGGAAACTCATCCTTAGTCAAGTCCTTTAGTCAATGGCGAGCAACATATAAACTCATTTTGTAAAATCCAGTAGCTTTCCTATAAAAGTAGTCTTTCTACTCGCGATACTCACAAGCTACTCTCTTAATGGAAGATTTCTTGTGATCATCATGAACCCTCTTTAGAGACTCGAGCTCATCTACTAACCATTTGTTCTCAACTAACAAGGCATCATAAGCACACATTTTCTCTAAGTAGTTAGGATGGTTAGCTTTTTCTTGGAGGAGATTAGCATTTTTCGTCTGCAAAGCATCGAAGTCAGCAATAAGTGAGAATGTGATGCCTCGACCTTCTTTTGCATGGCTTCATGAGCCAAAATCTCCTTGTCTAGTTAGTGTTGAGTGTTTCAGGAAATGGCAAAAGCAATGGTAGTTTGCTGGAGATACTGCAACTAAAAGAACTATTAGCCTTGTGAAAAATCGTCAAAGATAGAGAGCACCATGAGAATAGAAGAGGTTACCTTTAAAGCGTCCATCCCGGGAAAGTCCATGCATTCCTCTAAAAAGCCAAAAAGAGCCTCCTCATCTCTAGGAAAAATAGTGCTCAACACCAATTTATAAGCCACACCACGCCTCCCAATTGAATCAGTATCCAAAACCCCAACCCGAACTACGAACTCGGCATTCTTGTAAGAACTTCCTTCACCATCGATCAAGAGGGGAAAATGACGCCAACTTTAGGTAAAGTGATCGAATGCTGCTTTCACAGTGCAGCAGTCTCCGACTAGGCCTCGTGGGCTTATCAACAACATCTTTTCCTTTATCCCTGAGAGGCTGGGAAGGAACACTAAGAGGCTTCTTAGAAATGGGCTGGTTGGGAGGACCACTTAGCTTGCGCTTCTTCAAGCGCATGGCCTCCTTGAATGGATTTGACTCCGAACAACTAGAAAAAGTTAAAACAAAGGAAATAATACAAGTAAAATGAAAAGAAGGGATGCAAACAACAAAAAAGCAATGAAAAGGAATCATTCTCAACGTCACTTTCTACATGAACAACTACATTTTAATAAAGATCGTCTAAAAGATCACCTAAAGGATTAGAGGACACACTTATGATGTAGTTGAAAAATTATCTTCTAAAGAAGGAACTTCGGGTCCAAGTGAGAGGCAAAGCTGACATCGTCGAGGTGAAGGCGAAAGGATCAAGCACATGAGCTGTGGTATTATTGTATGAAGGCTCCTTCAAAGATATCAATACACAAGAAGTAGACATGGTTTTACCACGTTCACCTATTTTGCCTTCATGAAAAGAATGGTATGAGTTATTTAAAGGAGAAGTGTTTAAGTTGACACTTCATCCAAAGCAGGATAAGCTTTGATGCTTTAATAGTGAAGAGAGGGCAATCTCGTTCCCTGCAATTAAAGTGTTTATCTAATCTGCGAACATCTTCCTCAAGTCATTTCCTGAAAGTCGCGACTCCTCGACTTTATTATGACACCAATTGAAAGGAGCTTTCGAAGAGCAAGCAGGTCGATAGACTAGAAATCAAAGCTCTTCTGACTTAGATTTGGTCTTGGATAAGTCATATAAAAATAAAGGGTGAGCATTAGAAGACTTTCGGAGGACAATGGAGTCGGAACAACCATAAGTATGAAAGAAGCAGAACAACAAATTTATTGAAGGTCTATTCCTTTCTGGGCACAAAAACGTGGAAGCCCATAAGGATAGCCCATCCTTTAAACTAAAGTTGAGCTGGAACAAGTTTATTCTCGGACAGGAATTGCATCTCAAAAGGATGAAGAGGAAAGCAAACTCTGTGCTCCATCGAACTTAGCACATTGCAAAGGTGTCGGATGGTGCATGTGAAGGAGAAGGAAAATTTGAGTCGGGAAGGGAAACTCGCCAATTTGGAGGAAAAGCTTAAGAGCTCTGGATCTCATCAAAATCAAGCCAAACGACAGGTCGCAGGGCCATGGGCATTTGAACGACAGAGAGCATGACGACAATGACAAAACGACAACTTGGGGAAGGCATCGTATGACAAAGCATCCGGGGGGCAGAATGGCATGACAACCAATCACCTGTCTGGTACACCGAATGACATGGCGTTGAGACAAAGTAAGCGGTTAATCGTCCGAGGTAGCAAATCTAATTTTTTATTGTTATCAAACGCCAAATTCATGTGGTCAGCAAATGACTTCTCCAATCCCTTAAACTTCTTGTATTCTTCATTCATCTGTGGATAGTCTCTAGAAAAAAAAACAATTTCATATAGTTTCGATGCACGTCCTTTCTCCACCTTCAGAACAAGTATCACTAATTGATGCGATCAATTTTTTTCTCAGTCAAAACCTTCATCATATGACAACACATTACACCTCTAAATTCGAATTTTTTACAATTGCAATCAAAATACTGTTCGTTCTTTCTGTACCATACCCTGTAAACAAACTCTTTCACATACCAATCATTCACAATGGATCTATCAAGTATGTAATAATACTCAATACCATCATTAGCCTCAGGCCGATCCAAATCTTCGTTAGGTGCAGGAACTAAGTGGTGCTACCATAAATGCTTAATCGTAGCTTGTCCAATCTTAAAAATTGAACCAGTGAATGACCTCTGGAACTGCTTCTCCTACTGAAAATATGAAATGCATTTTGTTACCTTGTACTGCGTTGAGAAATCAACAATGAATTCCTTCTCCGATTTAGCTCGAATAGCTATCTCGTATTGGTCAACAAATTGATTTAATGTGCTCTTACTATTAACATAACCATCAAAGAAGGCATGCATGTTTTCATTTCTTTGTGTTGACAACATACCGGCCCAAAATGTTTGTCGTAAATACACAGACACCCAAAGCTCCCTATCCAAATAAAGCTTCATCAACTATTCATTCCTTTCTAAATCATACTTCATTAAGAAATTTCTCCAATTTTCCTTAAACATTGGAATTGATAAGCTGTCGTAAATTAAAACTTTGAATTCTTTAATTGCATCATCATAACCAACTAAACCTTTGAACTTTTTTGGCACTTTCCAAAGTATGTGCCGTAGATAGAATCTGTACTTTGTGTTCGAAATCGTTTCTCTAACAACTTTCCTTATGCTTTCACATTTATCAGTAAGAATCGCATTAGGACGAACCCCCCAATCGTTGTAATCCATGTATTGAACAACCATTTAAAGGTGTCAGTATTTTCATGGGTAAGCAAAGCACATCCTAGAAGAATGGATTGCCCATGGTGATTCACTCCAACAAAAGTTGCAAAAGGCATTTTATACCGATTTACTAGGTAAGTTGTGTCAAAAATTATCACATTATGAAACTCCTGATACATAGCTCTGCCACAATGATGGACCCAGAAAACATTGCACAATCTCAATTCATTGTCCAGATCAATTGCGTTGTAAAATTCATTGTTTTCTTGCTGCATTGTTAAAAACTTGCGAACAGCCTCAGCGTGTTCATCACTGATATGTAACCTCCTCTTTTGATCAATAAAATTCCTACAATATTTCAAAAAACAACTTAAATTCTCCTGGCACCCGCTCCAACTTCAATCATACTGACATTCTTACATGGTCTAATTCCAGTTAGGGCATTAGCCTCCAAGGTTCTCTTCATTGCAGGCGTAAAATTTCTATGTGCAGGCATAAACCTACTCAAAGATATTGTGCATACGAAAACTATTTTTATCTTAACCCGAATATGTGTTCCATAATCGAGCTTAACCTGTTATCAGGATCACTAGTTTTTAAGTGAATTTGTCTTGAAATATTCTACTAAATTTTTATCTACCAATGAAATTATATATTTGTTAGGAAATGTCAATGATGTCGTAATTATCACTTTGGTTCTTTGAACTTCAAGACATGTTGCATTTATTTTTAACTCTTGACTTTTAATTCCCATATTTTGAAAGTCAAAATACTCATTGGAAATTGCAGTTCAAAATTTTTCTATTAAAAAAATACAAAATCATGTAATTACAACAGGTTACAATTTAATCACATTAGATTACCTGCTCAATGGGATTCTTGATGAATGTATCTTAGACATGGATGACCCAAATAACAACTTGGAGTTGATTGTATCTATCACAAGTGTACAATAGTTGATATAGTAATAAAATCCTTGGAATATTCTTTGGGTGTCGAATCCATAGATAACGTGCAGTAGTTAATGATCAAAAAGCAAAGAAAGCAATAAAATCTGATAATTTGAGTTGTGGAGAGTTTGATTTTAATAAAAACATAAAATAAAATAGCAAAGTAAATAAAGGAGTTTGGATTATTGAGATGCAAGCAAATACTCCTATTTAGTAAATCAACGACATGGGTTTTCGTGGTATGAGTGTTCTCTCCACTTTACTCATTCAAGGAAACTTTCGAGTTCACTTAAGCAATACCTACATTTATTAGGAGAGTCCTTTCGGCCTAACCTAACTAAACTGGGCTCATTAAGTCTATCGGGAATTTCATCGAACACCTTGTTAGCAATAAATATGTCTATTCAAAAACCTAACAAGTTTGATGCAAGTAGACCTAACCTAAACTTCTTCTTTCGATCCATCATTTAGGCATGTCACAAACACCATTGTGGTGATCAAGCACAATGACATTCAAACAAAACAAGTTATCAATTCAACCATAGCAATAGCTAAAGAACTCAAAAACATAAACAAACCCATTCAATAAACATAGTAAGTATTCATCAAAACTACACCTCAAAATCCAAATGAAAGATCTATACTACCATTTTTAAAAGAAAATAAAAATAAAAACTAAGCTTAAGAATAAAAATAACATCACCAAAACTAAAACGAGAAATGGAAAGCAAAAGAGAAGGGGTTTCCTTTCTAAGACCATAAGTTTCTTCAAGGAACTCCATTCCTTCCTATTGGCTCCTTTTCTGCCTTCTTTCTTGTTAAAACATTTTTGGTGAAGTGTGGTTGTTCAAACATGCCCAAAATAGTGTGAAAGATGTGTATTTATATCATTCTTGGTCCCTTTCAGACCATAGAACAGTTGTCCAAAAGATGCCACCTTTTTGTGTCTTGGTCCCTACTTGTTTTGTCCTATTCATTTCCAAGTGCTTTTTCTCTCCTTTCTCGATGTGCTACGGTCATGGCCATGACTGTAGTGTTTGGAAAGCTTGGCTGTGGTGCATGCATCATCGCCCACGACCGTGGCATTGAGTGCCACAACTGTGGTCATCTTCTGTCCAACTTTTTGAGTGGCATTTTATGGGTAGTAGGGTGTTACGGTCATGGCCTTGACAGTGGCACAAGGTGTGGTGCTCAAAATTGCTCTACAACATGGTCATGGCGCAGGGTGTGGCGACGACCGTGGCGAGCTTTCGTTCGATTTTCTTCACATTTTCTTTCATTGATTCTACAACTTGAAAAACATCTTTTTTTATACCGTTTTCTTCTCTTTTCTATCTCATTTCATGCATTCCTCATCACCTTATACATTATACAAAAAATGTGTAAATTTAATCGAAAATGCATACACAAAGGGTAATAATGCTTGGAATTCTTACTAGAATAATATGCCCTTTAGCCTACATCAGAAGTATGCACTATCGTCTAGTATCTATAATTAGATAAATGTTTAGTAAAAATATTATATCTTCATACTCATCTAAATAACAAACAAATCTCACTTTTTTTTTAATACGAAGAAAACGTTTCCTGGTTAATCTAAAGCAAAATTACATAATCCTATATGTTTATTTAAAACTTTAACTTCCTATTATAATTGCAAATATAAGTAATATGTAGAACGTTAAATTAACAACACCATATTAAGATGTTTATTTTAGATAGACAGTGGTATATTATAGATTAAATAGAATGAATAGATTATATAGTGAAAAAATAGAGAAAGTATTATATCTTTTAATAACGAATTTGTAATGCTATGTATTAAGGGTTTGTCTTGAAAGCATATGATTTAACAGATAACAAATAGCATATAGTAGATAGTTATAAGTTTTAAATTAAGAAAAAATATATAAAGAGTGACACCTCTATTTAACAAAAAGAAAAGAACATACTAAATGCTAAGTGCCAAAAACATACTAAAATATGCTAAAAACATGATAATGCCGAACAAATAAGCATAAAACAAACACATGCGTTCCATGGAAAGAGACAAGAAGAAAGAAAGAAAGGGACAAAAGGTATGGAATTGAAGGGATAAAAAGGACGACTGTATTGAGTTGCGTAGGTATAGACCATGAACTTGCCTGGTCAGCCATGCAATACAATGCAAATGCTATTAATTAATTGTTCGACTTTTTTTGACCAAAATTCAAATATGCACTGCTTATTCATTCATCATTCTTATTCATTGTTGCAATTTATTATTTATTATTAGTCAAACCCTATTAACAAAGGGCGTAAGGGTTATTTTCATATTTTATGCCCTTCTTGATCTGGATGGAATGTAGCCATTTAGTATTTATCAAAAAGAAAAGCTATGATATATGTAAAATTGCTACTTTACATATAATAGTAGTGGCTTAGTGGTTAGGAGATGGCGGTGACTTGGTGATTTAAACATGATGGTTGCTTGGTGGTGCGGGAGTAGGGGGTATGATTCAAGGTAAGTTTGGATTATAACATATGGTATCTTTTATAAATTTTATTTTTACTTTTTTATTTAGAATAAATAAATAAAATTAGAAATTAAAAAATTAATATGGATATAAATGATCATTTTTTTCATTGATGTGCTATTCAAATATGTCGGATACCATCCATACCCAGTCTTGTGATAGAGAATGAGTACGTATTACTCATCCACATTTATCTTTGATGCGACAACAAACATAGGCAATGAATAAACACCAAACATAAGCAGTGAATAGAAATTGAATCGAATTTTTGAACCAAATAAATAATGGTGTGGTTCAAATTTTTAAAAGAGTTTCGATCGGTTTGGTTTAATTTTTTTTTTGAAAAAGTGTGCATATTATACCGAACCTATAAAGTTTACCCTAACCTTAAATCAACCTATGCAAACACACATCCACTCCTTAGTCACTCCATGGTGCAACCCCTAGTCCCCCCTCCCTCCCTCCCTCTTCCTTCTCTCTCTCTCTCTCTTCAATTCCACATGAAAGCTCTCTGGCGCCACCTGTTCAATCTTCATGTCATCATCTTCAATATGTCTCAACCATTGACCTCCCTACATTGCATCATGTCGTTACTCATTCTCCTTTTCCCCTGCTTTGTTCACATCCTTTCTCCCTTCTCTCTATTCGCAGTGTTAACGGATTTCTCTCTCACACCGCTTTTTATTCATCAGTCTTTCTCTTTGTCAATAGCTCTCCATTTCTTGTGTGGCTTTGATGTTTCGATTTTCAAATAATATGGGAATTTGGTTTTTAATGTGGTAGTAACATGCTTGATGTGGGAGATATGTGTTGTGATAGTGAATGTATGGTTGTGTGAGACAGTGAATGAAGGGAGAGTATGGCTAGGTGAGATTAAGGCTAATTTGGTGAATTGATTAGGTCTGAGTGCTGTAAGATAGGGTTGGTTGGGTGAGTGCAAAGTGCCAGAGTTGAGGGTTTAGATTGGAAACTGAATAAGCTCGTAAAAATGAAATAAATGACCAATTTTTTGTTGGTTCGGTATCCCCATTGTAATCAGTTTAGTCGGTTCGATTTCACTCCTCAATCTATTATCTCGGGTTTTTCTAATTTGGTTTGATTTTCAACCGAACCGACCAAATACTAACCTCCAACCAAATTTACAAAAGGGAAAAATCTAATCTCCACTAATCA
Source organism: Flueggea neowawraea (assembly GCA_948243855.1). NCBI lineage: Eukaryota > Viridiplantae > Streptophyta > Magnoliopsida > Malpighiales > Phyllanthaceae > Flueggea > Flueggea neowawraea. The sequence goes on along the minus strand of CAODLS010171181.1, from coordinate 6,495 downwards.
AATCGAACCTAATTAACCATATTAATTGGGTCAAATCATGAACTAGGTTCAATCAACACATTTAAATATGTGAAAATTGGGCACGATGCGACAAATATACATGACGTTTTTACAAATAGCACCACACTAATTTTTTTTTCTAAACTGCCAACACGCTAATAAAATAATTTTGGAAATGCTAGAATTTTCAAAAATTCCACTTTTGAACTCCTTTTTTTGTCTATCTTCTCTCTCCATTCCTAAAATCTCTCTCTCTCTCTCACTTTTGTTGGTTTTTCTCTCTAACATCGCGTCCATCGTCACGTCATCCGCCTAGAGCTACACCGTGAAGTTCTGAAACAGCTATGATGCAACCTGAACTCAATGTGATCTAAATGATAACGACACATGATGAGGTGTGGCGATTCTAATGGAGGAAATTATTTTGGACCGTGTCATCGTGATTTGTTGCCACTGCCATTGTATTTCTTTAAGATTGGCGGCGATGCTACTAAAATGAGCAAAGGTGTTGGTGGCAACTAAGTTTTCAAAACTCAAGGGGAAATTTATTTTAGGGTAATTACAATATCGTTCCTGAAGAAAATCGAATTAGTTGTTTGCGCCCTTGAGAGTTAACGGTGTTGGATTAAGGGTGATCAACATTAAGATCCTTTTATGTTTTGATGATGAACAAAATGATATTGTCAAAGCCTCACTCGAGTAAGATGTCTATTCACTCGAGTAACATTTGTGTCCAGTTTATTTCACTCGAGTAAGCCAAGTAATCACTTGAGCAATGCACGAAGAACAGATGAATGAGATATGAGCTGAAGCTACTAACTCGAGTAACAAGAAGTGTCACTAGAGCAATCCATGTACCATATCACTTGAGTAAGCAGTAAGAGTCACTTGAGTAAGGAAGATGTCACGACCCATAGTCGGGCCCGTGACTGGCGTACTAGGCAGATCGTCTGTGGAAGCCCGATCCATCTCGCACAAGCTTCTGTGTACATACATTCTACCTGACTTATCCAAATATTTATTTAAAACATTTATAAAAATGTTTATAAATGAAAGAAAACCATTTATATATAAATATCAATATATATATATATATATACAATGTAGCAAAACTATAAAATTATCAGAGTTAATCCCAAAATACACAAGTATAGCCCAATATCCCAACAATAGTCCAATGTGGAGCTCTATCACATAACAACGTAGAGTCCGAACGAGGGCACTCACTATAGTAAAAAACGCTTCACTAGGTCCGAGACACGGATCAGATGCTGAGCATACAAAATGTCACTTGTGAAAGAAAGTTTACACAGACAACAAAAGAAAAAGGGGTAAGAATCCCTAGTGAGAAAACAGCATGTCAGACCGCCTCATATGTGCCTCATAAAGACTGATTTGAACCCTTTTTCATAATACCGCACACATACATAGATACCATATAGTATACACATTATATACATAATACATTTTCTGAAATTCGTTTTACCAAAACGTTCGCATCCATATCACATAACATGCATTCGGACAATATATACATATACTTGTGAATTCATAATACGGGACCTTGAAATATTTCCATATCCATATAGCAGTGTGGACTCCGTCACCTGCCTACTAAAAAAAGCGTGTATCTGGCCTAGATACACGGTTATTCCATTACACTGATAACTAGGGTCATAACAAAGTATTGGTATATCAAATGCTACTTCGACCCCATACCATAGGTGTCCCCATGTCAAAGTGTTATATACATAGTATTCCACATACAATCATGCATCATGTTTTCCTTTATTCCATCATTTACAAAATACTCTTGTATATATATACCAATATATACTTCATAATTTTCATAGCAAAACGTTGGTTATTAATAATCACATAATCCAGATTATTAATTAACCCAATACTTATTAGTCCAATTTCATATCATAGCCAAACATATCAAAAATAATAAACCCAATTTTGAAGACACAGCCTATGTGTCTGAAGCTGTCATTTCACTCACCTAGTATCCAATGTTGAGGACCCAGTCAAACACTGCTAGTGGGTGGCTGTTTGTGCTGGCAGACACACGAAGCTGTAACAAACATAGACATGTCATATATCAAAATGTGGTACTGTAACAGTACCAATGCATGGTATGCAAATGCAGATGTTAACCCTCAAAGTCACTGAAAATCTATTTCGGGAGTGAATCCATCACCCTCGACCCAAAATATACAATCTGCGTAAAATTACAGTTTGGTCCCCGACAAGTGTGAAATTACGTTTTAATTCCCGATACTTGACAAATTACAAAACATTCATCAAAGACTGTTGGGATTATCGACTAGACATCCATAAGTCCAAATCCCCAAATTCTTACCCGAACTCTCCGAAATCACCAAATACGAAAAGTCACAGTTTGGTCCCTCAGAACCACGGTTTACTTGAGTAAGTCAGAAACTAACTCGAGTTATACATAGTCTATTTTACTCGAGTTAGTCAGAAATAACTCGAGTAAATACTGGGATATTTTACTCGAGTTGATCAAAAAATAACTCGAGTAAATCCTGGCTTATCTTACTCGAGTTATCCAAAATACTTACTCGAGTAAGTCACTTACTCAAATTTACCCAATTCGACCAATCTCTCAATGCAACCAATAAAATCACTTACAAATGCATACATTGACTCTAATCAACTTCCTGAACACAAATATATACCCAAACCCATCAAAACAACTTGGAATCACCCAAACCGAAGTGATTCAAACCCATTTTATTCCAAAACCCTAATATGCATAATCTTGAAGAAAACATGAGGAAATAAAGGATTAGAAACTCAATATTACCTCAAGAAACCCAAAGGAAGTGTTGAGGAACAACTTGAGAGAGTTTGGGAGCATCTGGAGGAAGATAAGTGGAGCAAATGACGGATTTCGGTCGGTTTGGGTTCTTTAAAGACGAACAACATCGAAATGCATCGTTCCACTTTTTCATAGATAACTCAAGTTACACAAGAGTTTACTCGAGTTATATGGACCTCCCCTAACTCGAGTTATAATTCTGGCTAACTTGAGTTGTATAGAGGCAACACAACTTGAGTTACCTCTTTCACTAACTCAAGATTCTACAACACCAACCCACACATGCTCATCCTCACAGAGCATCAAAGACCATCACTATAGGAAACATAGATGAAACGAGTGGGATATTACATACCTCGCCCCTCAAAAGAAATTTGTCCCCGAATTTCTAGGCAACTAAGTCATAGTTAACTTCAACTAATACCACATTTGGTATTAGAGTGCACTGCTTTCCTAAACATACAGACTTAGGGCTCTAAAAGAAGACGAACTCAGTAATCCGCTCACAGACACCGAGTCTAAGTACCCAGGAATAATCCAAACCTTAGGACTCCATGGACACATCATAGAGTATCTAACTCACTCGGTCCTAAATATGCAAAATGAACCGAGTATGCAGAATAGAAATATAATATGCATGCACAAAGATAGAGGCAAAAGATACTGACCTACAGACCTGTAGAGTCAAACATGTGCGGATATCTGTGCTGCATCTCATCCTCGGCCTCCCAAGTAGCCTCATCTACCTAATGATGTCTCCAAATCACCTTCACCGAAACAATCTCCTTATTTCAAAGTCTCTTAACCTGTCGGTCAATAATCCGAACTGGAGTCTCGTCATAAGACAGATCATGTCTAACCTCGATCAACTGTGGTACCAGAATATGTGACGGATCATATACATACTTCAGTAGAAGCGATACATGGAACACCGGATGAACAGTAGCAAACTGAGGCGGTAGAGCCAACTCATAAGCCACGGCCCCAATTCGGCAGATAACCTCAAATAGACCGATGTATCTCGGGCTCAACTTGCCCTTCTTCCTAAACCTCATAACGCCCTTCATTGGCGAGACTTTGAGAAATACATGGTCACCAACTGTGAACTCCAAATGTTTATGCTTTTGATCAGCGTAACTCTTCTAACGACTATGAGCAGTCTAGATCCTCTACTGGATCAACCTGACTTTCTCAGTAGTCTCCAAGATAAGATCTGGCCCAGTGGCTCCCTCTCACCGGCTTCGGTCCAGCACAACGGGGATCTACACTTTCAGCCATACAACACCTCGTATGGTGCCATCTCGATACTCGAATGGTACGAGTTGTTGTACGCAAACTCCACTAGAGGAAAATGAGAATCCCAACTCCCAGCAAAATCGATAGCACAAGCTCTCAACGTATCCTCCAAGGTCTGAATCGTGTGCTCGGACTGACCATCAGTCTGCGGATGACAAGCGGTACTAAAATCCAATCGGGTACGTAACTCTTCTTGCAGTTTACGCCAAAACTACGAAGTAAACTGAGGTCCTCTGCCCAACACGAATGAGACTGGCATATCATGCAAACATACAATCTTGTCAACATATAACTTCGGTAGGCGTGTCGCTTTATATGTCGTCTTAACAGGGCATCTCTCAATAGAGATATAAGCTAAGCTACCCACTGACTTCCTACTCAGAGCATCGACATGCCAGGATGATATGATATAGTGCAATCATAATCTTTCAACAACTCTAGCCAACATTTATGCCTCAGATTCAGGTCTCGCTGCCCAAAGATGTACTTTAGACTCTTATAATCCGTGAAGATCACAAAAGTCTCTCCGTACAGTTAATGCCTCCAAATCTTGAGTGCGAATACTACTGCTGCTAACTCCAAATCATGCGTCGGGTAGTTCTGTTCATGCCTCTTTAGTTGTCTCGATGCATAGACGATTACTTTACCATGTTGCATCAATACATAACCTAGGCCAACTCTCGATGCATCATAATACACTGCAAATCCTCCAGAACTCGACGGTAACACCAACACTGGCACACTCATCAAACACTTCTTCAGTTTCTGAAACCCATCTTCACACCTATCAGACCATACAAATTTAGCTCCTTTTTGTGTCAACCGTGTCATAGGAGTTGTAATCCTCGAGAAATCTTGGATAAACCTCCTATAATACCCAGCCAAACCAAGAAAACTCCAAAGTTCTGTAGAGGTCTTAGGTCTCTCCTAGTGGAGTACGACCTCTACTTTCTTAGGATCTACCATATGCCATCTCTCAACACTACGTGTCCAAGAATGCCACTTGTTTGAGCCAAAACTTGTACTTCGAGAATTTAGCATACATATGATGCTCTCTCAAAGTTTGCAAAATTGGCCTCAAGTGGTCCTCGTGCTCCTCTCTACTCCTCCAGTATGTCACAATGTCATCGATGAAGACAATCACGAACCGATCCAAGTACGATCTGAATACTCTGTTCATCAAATCCATGAATGCCACTGGTGCATTTGTCAACCCAAACGACATCACCAAGAATTTGTAGTGGCCATATCTAGTTCAGAACGTTGTCTTAGGAATGTCCTCACCTCTAATCCTTAATTGATGATATCACGACCTCAAGTCGATCTTAGAAAACTATTGTGCACCATGCAACTGGTCAAACAGATCATCTATCCTCGAAAGTGGATATCGATTCTTTATCGTTACCTTGTTCAACTATCGGTAATCGATGCACATACAAAGACTCCCATCCTTCTTCTTAACAAACAACACCTAAGCTCCCCAAAGAGAAATGCTCGGTCGAACAAATCCATTGTCTAACAACTCCCTCAATTGAGTCTGCAACTCTTTCAACTCGGCTGGCGTCATCCGATATGGTGGAATCGATATCGAATCAGTACCAGGCTGCACCTCTATAGCAAAGTCAATCTATTGATCAGACGGAAGTCCTTGTAACTCCTCTGGGAATACATCAGAAAAATCTCCTACCACAGGTGCGTCTCCAACCCTCAACTCTGATCCTTCAGATTCAGTCAGAATAAAAGCTAAGTACGCCTCACATCCTCGGCCAATCATCTTTTCTGCTCTGACCATTGACACGTATCCCCGTATAACACTGTCTCGCTCACTCTGGTAACAGAACTCAGTCTGACCAGGCGATCGAAAACACACTCTCTTGGCAAAGCAATCCAAAGTTGCATGCTAGTCAGAAAGCCAATCCATGCCTAGGATAACATCAAACTCTCCCACGTCTAGCAAGATAAGATATGCCTTCAACTCATGCCCATCTATGATGAACACACAACATTGCACCCCAGATTCAGTCAACACCTTGCTACCCAGAGGTGATGAAACCTCTAATAGTCTATCCAACTGATGCAATACTAACCCATTACGCTCAACAAAAGGTGGGGTGATGAATGAATGTGATGCTCCAGTATCAAATAAGACATATGCAGGAGTACCAGATATATAAAATGTACCAGTAACCACGGCATTGGAAGTCTAAGCCTCCTGACGAATGAGATGATATACCCAAGCATGCCCTCTTATAGCACTGTTCTAGGCTGCCTGGCCTCTGCCACTGCCCTAGCCACCATGACTGTGGCTCCCGGAACCTCTGCCAGCTCCCTTGTCTGCACCGGTACTCACT
>CAODLS010171169.1:0-12824 GCA_948243855.1 Flueggea neowawraea | reverse complement strand
AGATGGAATTTCTGTTAATGATGTGAAGGATGCTTTGTTGTCTAAAGAATTGAAGAGGTTAACTTCTAGTTCGGGTGAAGACAGAGTGAAGTCTGGATTAACCATTAGTAGGGGCAAGGGAATGGGTAAGAATCATGGTTTGATGTGTTATCACTGTAAGGAGATTGGGCATGTGAGAAAGAATTGTCCACATAGGAGAAACGGTGAGAGATCAAGAGCAACAATAGTTCAGAATAATTCTGTGGGATTTCAGGATAATTCTGATAAGGGGGAGAGTAGTTAAGTGTTGATTGTTTCTGCATGTAGATCTGAAGATAGCTGAGTTATTGACACTGGTACAGCTTATCACATGACTTTTTCCAGGAAACTGTTTGATTATTTTAAATAATGGAAAGACAGTGTTAAATTGGGAGATGGTGGGAAGCTAAGTGTTGAAGGCAGTGGTTCTTTGAAGATCAGGATGCATGATGGGAAGGTCAGAAAACTTGATTCTTGGTATGTCCCTGGGTTGCGAAGGAACTTGATTTCTGTTGGTGCTTTGTCGAAGCATGGTTATAGTTTCTCAGGAAGAGGTGGAGGAATTTGGTTGTGCAAGGGATCTTCAGTTGTGATGAAGGGTAAATTGCAGAATGACATTTACACTTTGATCAGTTGTTGCTAATGATTTAAAGACTGTTGTGAGTTCTGCAGGAAAACGGGTGGAGTTTGTGATTGAAACTCTGGAATAGGAAAAGATCAATCAGTTTGTTTCACGAGGTCTAACAACAAGTGTACCAAGGCATGACAATTATGTTGGTGATGATAAAAGGTCATCACTAGAGGACACAGGAAAAGATGCGGGGTAGTGTGTTGTTTGGAGTGGATGGAAAGCTAGCACTAGTGGAGGCAAGTACGGGATGGACTTGGCTCGTTGTTGCATGACGTGAGGCCCTTCGGGGTGGTGTAGCAGATGAGTGATTCGGGATTCAGAGTTGAACGGGAAAGAAACTTCACTCCAAGGTGGAGAATTGTTGAGATTGGTGTGAATTTCTTGATCAATATTGAAGTCAAAACCTTATGGGAAGTGATACAAGCCAAAGAAGGACGGATTTGTAAAGGAAAAAGAGGTGTTGGACGGATACGGGGAGATACACGGGCGTGGGATTGATCGTGTAATTCACTAAAGCCAGAAGAGACGAGAACTGAGAGGACACGGCTTTGGCCACGGCCTTGTCCGTGCCCGTGTCTTTCCTGTCGAGCTTTCTGGAGCTACACGGACGTGATTCATGGCCTTGTGTCAAAGATTTGTGCCCGTGTCTTTGCTTCCTTGATCGTGTAACCAAATCTGACGGGATTTAGGGTTTCAATTAGGGTTTTCCTAATTAGTTTTGACTTGTATTACTTGTTAACTATATAAGGGGGGCTTGGAAACGTCTTGGGGGGTCTTTGAAAGCCGTTGTAAGCCATTGCGCTTGTTTTTGACTCTGAATAGTAGAATAACTGGTGCTCTGCCCGTGGACGTAGATCGGTTATTGATCGAACCACGTATATCTTGTGTTCTTGTGTGATTGCTCTTGTTATTCCGCGTATCTTAAATCGTCTGATTTCCTGACACTTTGAAACCATTTAAGATGAAGATTAGTTGGCTTAATTCAATAAGCAGCATTGAATTTGGCTCTCTGGACTGGGTTGGTTGTGGTTTCACTAAAACTTGCGGAGAATTCAGGACCGGAAGACATGAGATCTCCAACAGATTAAATTCCTTCTCACACATGGTCAAATGGAGTAAAGATGCGAGAGGGATGGTTCGCATACTTCCCAGAAAGAGAGATGTTTGGGCTCTTTATAGAAACTGGTCGTCGGATTGGAACACAGATACTCCAAAGGAAGTGGTACGACAATATGACATGGTGGAGATTCTCGATGACTACACTGAAGAACAGGGCATCTCTGTTATTCCTCTGATTTAGGTTGTCGGTTTCAAGACAGTGTCCCGTAAGCATACATATCCTGACAAAGTTAGGAGGATACCAAAGGAAGAGATGTTTCGCTTCTCTAATCAGGTCCCTGATCATGCCCTTACAGGTTAAGAAACTGAGAATTCTCCAAAGGGATCCCCGAGAATTGGACCCTGCAGCTACACCATTGGAGCTTCTTCAGGTGATTTCGAAAGCGGACGAGGAACAAGCCTTGACGCAAATTGATGGGAAAACAGAGGAGGGTCTTGGTCCATCAGGTGGAGTGACAAACAATTTATGGATGAGAAATAATGGTGGGTGGTATAGTTAACCAAAGAAGTAATTTTATAGGCATTCCTAGAAAGCTAAGAAACTAGCAAGTGCACACAGCTCAACTCAACATACAATAATATAAGGTAAGAGTTAACATTTTTTTTTGGTCTTTTGCTTGTAAAGTTGATTCAAATTGTACATGCTTCTTCGTACCCTAAATTTGGATCTTTAAAAGATCCTCTTCATTTTGGATAATTGTGGCTATATAATTTTGGAAGAAGCTTTAAATTTCAAGTGAACTCCATGCTTGGCCATGCTCAAGTTGCTGGCAACAAAAACTTGGAATTCTCATAGTTGTGCTCGCAATGTGACCTTTTTTTTATTCAATACTTGCTAAGTGACCTTGTTTTCCTTTTGCATTTATCTCTTAAAGCGATAGGCCGTTGGACGAGTTAACGGAGGGATTTTAACACATGTACATCACTTTTTAAAACTATATATATCCACTTGCATCTTTAAACAACATTAGAATTCTATTTACATATGTAGACAGAAATGAACACATATGAATCTCTTATAATTAAGGAGAAAAAAAGACATATATGCTAAATTAGGGAAATGAATGTCAAGCACATCCTTAAAAACTTGGAAGAAAAAAAAAAGAAATATTTAACCAATTAAAAACACATTAAAAAAATGTAACTGGCCCACAAAAGTAGGAAAAAAAATACACACACTCAAATTCAAAAAGATATACATAGATATCAAATTCACTGTTTTTTTGGTTTATTTTCGTTGGATATTAATAATTCTAATTTTATTTAATTCAAATTTGTTGTATTATTACGTCGATATTGATTTATTATTTAAATGATATTATTTTTAGTGTGTTTGTGTAATATACCATTAATAATACGGCAATATTTTATTGATTAATTGTTATATATATGTACTGTTAATAGTAACGCTGGAAAATCAAGTTATTAAACTACTTATATTTTTTTCATTAATGTCCATCTCTCAATGTTGTATACACATCCATATTGGGTTGGTTGATAATATCCACTTAATATTATTTGAATATCTTTGAAAACATAAAATAATGTCCTTTGAAATTACACATAATTTCAATATCACATGCATACTCATATATATGTTTGTTAACAATATCCATTCAATATTGTTTGAATATCCTTGGACAATATTTTTTGTCATGACACATAATAGGTGATGTTTTAAAATGAATACATGCGAGTGTTGCTGCCTATATATATATGTAGCACTCACATACTCATGTTCATTTCAGAAGATAATATTCACTTAATATGCAGCGTTCTAAAATGATGTTGGTCGATGGAGTGAATCAGAAGCAAAATCACTAGAATCCAAGCAATCAAATGCCAGCGATCATGGCAACTACAATGGCAATGCTCAACGCCATTATAGAGAAAGAGATAGAGAGAAGAGGAAGGATAGAAGAGTGTAGAGGAAGGAGAAGCGATGGGATCACAATTCACAAACAAGAACGGCAACCATAGAAATAGGGATCACAAACAAAACTGCCTTTGTCTTTTATTTTTTAAACTAAAAAGATAATACAGTTAACCAAAATTGTAGGAGTCTGACTTCTCTCTCCTAATATGTCAGTGTCTATTGTAGCAATTTTAATCAGAATATGTGTTCGACTGCAAATAGTTTGTCTTAACATGAAATAACTATACCAACGTCTGAGTTAGTGCAATATGTGCTGGAAAACAGTGTAGGGTGCAATTTCCACTTTAAGGGACAGGCAATCTCTTTTGGGCTCTTAATGGGCCAGGTTCATTTTCTACTGGTGTGCCTTGTCTGATCAGTCCAATAAGCTATCCGGACAGTACATGTATTTTGCTGGGCCTATAATTTACGAACACCCAACAAAAAAAAATTATGAAATATTGGTATCGATTTTGATATGGGCGGTGGAGATTGCTTCATCTACTAATTAGCTATACCGATATTGACAATGACAATAAAGTTTTGTGAAAAACATCTCAAATTTCTATGAAAACCATCCATCGTGTATATGTACTTGCTAGTGCGCCTGTTCTTGTCATCTAAATTCATACATATATGTGGACCAAAACAACCAAGGACAAATAACCAGTCCATTTAGTGTTATTGTAACATTATTTTTTCTTAAGAAATGAGTTAATTAAGGTTCATTAGACACAATAAAGAAGAAACGAAAGCCCAATTATCTCTGTTTTATTTATTGGTAACATTAATATATAATTAATCTTCTCAATAACTGTAGGGATACAATTACACAAATCATAGGTAATTTCTAATGGTTCGGTATCTTTAAATAATAATTCAGATTTTTTTAGCTATTATGGACCCACTCTCATTTTCTTACGAAGAATGATGGACTTTCTGGGCACCCATGTAGTTGGTGTTTTTTATACAAGGATTTAAGCTGATCTTTCAATAGATTAAAACTCATATGCTTGGCTCAAAGAGCTTGAGGATACCATTGATCCTCTATACTCGAAAAATATGCACGAAAACGTTAAATCATGTTGTATGCTAATTACTTACCGCGTGTCTTAGCGGAAAACATTGATGAATGATGAGTAGAGAGTTGTCAACCTGTCAGAGAACCTTAAAATTGATCTCGATTATTAAAAGACAATATATATGTCGCAAAAACCACATGCATGCAACGAAGTTTCATGGCAAATCCCGTGTGGGTCGAATTCATGGAATCTCGAATGTAGAAGAACCTCAATTAGTCAAGCACCTTATTACAATTTGTGTTTGGTAGTATAGTAAAAGTATTAAACTATTGGGATCCTCTTCATGCATTGTTAGATGGAGACACATATGCTCCCTCTAATGCAAACCTACTCGGGTAGGGGTGTTTTGGTACTTTAAGACTTTTAAAATATACTACCGCACATGTAATTCGAGGAAAATATTTGTGAAATCTTTTCTTAATTTTGTGGTTATATTGACCAGTTGTATTTTTTTTTTGATAATAAAAAATAATTTCATTCATTCAAACTGAAAATACTTCAATGAAAAAATAGATTTAAATCATTTAAAAACCATAATGAATGAAACAGTAAAAAAATTCACGACATATAAGTTAATAACATAATAAATCAGCTTAAAATCTATATAATTAAAGATACTATAATGACTAGAATATTTGTGACTCCAGATCTGTAACATACTGAGAATCATAATTTAATTTATAACTCTGTCGAATTAAATGTATTGACTGTTTGAAATCCTGAATCACCTACAAAAGACAAAATTCCTCAACAATGATAGTAAAAATCAAACGCCACAACAAAAACGGTAAAAACTAAAAACCGCATCAAGATGATGAAATTACAAAAAGAAATTGATTTAGATATGTGTGGAATATCTACTTATTTTAGAAGAAAAATTAATAAAAAAATATGTTAATGGGTGATTTAAGGTAAAAAATAACCAAAAATACTCTTTTTTATTAAAAAAAGACGACGAAATAAAATAGAAAAAAAGTTGAAAAAAAGGAGGCTAGGGTTTTTTATTGTACTTGACCAGTTGTATTCTTAATGTGTAAGCAACGCTTCAAATTTCACGTCATAAAATATAGAAATCTGATCAATAACCGAAAAAGGAAAATGAATTCGCAATTATTATTCGAAAACCGACGTATAACGTGTTACAATTTTTATCTTGAAAAAAGACAAATATTACAATTTATAATAAATTCATCATATCTACTACTTTTCCATGTCTCTCTTTTTATTTTGTTACTATATGATCCATTAAATTCAAATAAATCTACTCAATCTATGTCAAATAAATACTCTCACGCTATCCTCACATTTTGGATACATGAAATATTTCCCCTCCACCCCCAACCCCCACACTGTAGAAGGTATATATATGCAAGTATTCATTGTCATTGCGACCAATCAATGATGGTACAATTTGTTTTCTCGTAGCCCTCGTTACACCGTACATGTAAAGTCAACCATCTGCGGCAATCTAATTCGATCCACCATAGCCACAATAAAATTGATTTTTTTTTGACAAAAAAAGAGAGTCGGAGGCGTAATAGCATACTCATGTTGGGCGTATTATGTAGGCATTATTCCTTACTGCAGCATGTTCGAAGAGTCATAGCTATACTTGGAGTTGGACTTAGGTCCGAGTCACGAGTGTAGTCACTTTAGCATCTCATTGAGAGCTAGCAGCTCGAGGCCTGATCAACTAAACTCTAATGCGTGATGTGGTCCGTGATAATCGGGGCTACTCGGGATTACATTACTCCCCCGAGTTTCAAACCCACGCCGTGTGAACCTGGGACAACGCCTCTTGCCGCTAGGCTAGCCCTAGGGCTAATAAAATTGAAATTTCATTTAGCAACCTATTGTTAATTTACTGGAAAGTAAGTACATTCATCCTATGTGAATATTTTTTTTTCCAGAACCTATGTGAACATTTGAATGCATTGATCCTATATATGTGAATATTTGAATTATGAAGAAGAAAAATGCGACTTCTCCGAAAATTAAGAGAAAAACTAAATTGGCATGCCAGGACAGATACGCCATGCAAATAAAATAGAAGGGAAGGCCCTTTTTAGTCAATGCAAATAATTGAAGTTATAGAAAAAAAAAGGTTGCAAGTTTTAACGCAATGAGATTCAACAAAGACTGGTTAGCAAAGTTCTAAGAACCCACAGCCCACCTTTCTTCCTCACCTTAGCCGTTACCTCTCTCTCTCTCTCTCTCTCTCTCTCTCTCTCTCTATATATATATATATATATATATATCTAAAGCCCGCTTTCTCCTCTCCCACATTTACTACTCTCTCTCTTTCTAACTCCACCACCTTCAACCTCTCGCCTCAACAACCTTCTTCACTTCGGCTAAGTCCATTCTTTTGTGTGTGTGTGTGTGTGTTGGCTATGAGATTTGGAACCAGAACTTGTGTTATAAGGCTTTTCTAAAGTTTATTCCTTTGAATGCTTCTATTTCAATCCTCTCTTCCTTTGGTCAGTTTCACATTTTTGCATGTTTTCTTCATTGTTCCCCGAATCATACATATTATTTGTCATTGTTGTTCCATTTGTTTATTTTTTTCTGGATTTACGTTTTGTTTATTGATTCCACGGAAATTAGTGCCAATAAAACGAAAAGGCCGTTAGGGTTCGTTGTTTTGAGAGTGTGCCGCGTGGAGAGCTCCTCCCCGTGCTTGTCTCGAGTGTCATTTAGGCGCTTTCTAGATTTGGTTCGTTTTCTTTTCTTTTTCAATTACTTTACCACAAGTTCCTTCTCATCTTTTCTCTAGAAAAATGTTACACAGATCGTACACGTATCTTCTGTGAGACCGCTTTGACTGGGCCTGCAGGCCCATTTGACCCTACACGGTCACTACATAGTAATCCAAGCACACATAGGTTTAGTCAAGCGGATAGGATAGTCGCCACATTTCACTTTTTTGTCTCGACGTGCCACGTGTAGGGTGTCGATTGAGGGGGATGACCGATCAGTCACGAGTTTTAATGGGAAAAGATATAACCGAAAAAACGGTTATAGACATGTTCTCTTCTGATGTGAGTTGTTTCGTGTCTCCCCCCCCCCCTCTTTCGAACTTTTCTTAAGTTTAAGACCGTAATTTAATAAATTGGATTATTTTGCTTTAAAAGAAATAGTTATACGTCTTCTTCTTCGATTTAATTTAACTAGTATTGTTGGATTTTTATAGGAGAAATTAGTGGTGCCCTAACTTCAGAGAGTAGTAGTCACATTTTTTATATATTTTATGTGAAACCAAACACGGACTAATTAAGGAACTAATCAAAACTAAGTTTATGTAAAATTAAGGGTTTGCTTGGTTCGACTTCCCGAGAAGTTATTTTTTGGGAAGTGACTTCCCGGAAAGTAATATACAATAGTATTTAGTTACTATTTTGAATTCCCAAAAGTATAATTTATTGTGTTTGGTTAACAATTATACTTCCCCTTATTATTATTAAATTTAAACTAATAATATGAGAAAAATAAATAAAAATTATTTATTTTTATTACATAAAATACATCTCTCATAAGAAATAAAACTATTGTTAATAGGTTAATAATTCTATAATGAAGAATATTTTTTTTAAATTGGACGAAAATTAATTTATTTAATTAAATAAAAATATTAATATATTTTGAAATCTTAAAAGTATAAAATATTTTTTGTAATTTCTATAAAAATTGATTTATATAAAATATTTATGAAATTATTTATAAATTTTAAAAATGAATAAAAATTCATAGGTAAATAATATTTTGAAAATATATTCCTAAATTTAATTGTTAGTTACTAAGAAAGTTGAACTTTATGACCCTCATCAGGAAGTTATTTTCCGAAGTCAAAGAAAAGTTAAGTAATTGACTTTTCGAAAAGTTTAATTTCTTTTACTCAATTAAATAAAATTTTAAAATTTTTAAGAAATTGCACTTCCCCTTCCACTTACTCTCAACCAAGTAAGCTCTAAGATAAAAGATAAAAGGAGGTTTATTTGTAAAGATGAGCATGTGATGTTGTTGCCCTTCTTTAAAGCTTTGAAGTATTGGTTGCTTTGATTTGGTATAATTTTTGGATTCATTCACAGGTGGTACAAACAAATAGAATCCCATGTCATGGGCTCCATGGAAAGTATGTCCAAACAAGACATGGATTGGGTACCTTTCCACCTAGTAATTAATTAAATTTACATAAAATTAATAATGTTTCTATCAAAGTCAAGTCAATGTTATTTAAACAGAGTGCAGTTGGAAGGTGGTTTCATGAGGACGTGGACATGTCGTCCTGTGCGTTGTGTTTGGTTCCTCGGAATCTTTTTTTTTTCAAACCTTTTCTTTTGTTTTGATAAATACCATCTTCTTTACAAACTTGAAAGACTAAAAACCGTGTTTGTAACGAGTCTACCTCACAATAACCAGATGCGAAAGCGTCTGCATGGGGGCAATTATTTTGTTGCTTTTCTTGGTTTTGCCTTGCTTTATTAATTTTGTTATGTTCATACTATTTTTCAGAGACATTGGTGTCATTTTCTTTTTCTTTCTTTCTTTCTTTCTTTCTTTCTTTATAAAATAATATGGTTTTCAAAGGTAACATGTGTCTACGTTTTACGTGGCAATTACTGAGTCTTTTATTCCATGTTTGTTGCACCGACTGAGGTGCATGTCTTGGTTTTTTGACTCCATGAGTGCCAACAACGGTGGAAACCAAATTTGCTAACCTATTTTTTTTTATTATATTCAAATGTGTTTTCTCGGTCAAGAGTTGAATTTAGAATCTTATCAAATAGTGAATTGTTTCTTGAAGGCCTCAATCTGTTGGTATTTCTCGGTAAATGCCACCTTCTCTCTATGAAATTTCCTTCAAAACTTCCACAAATATAAAAAAAAAAAAAAACTTCCATTTCATAGAAAAACACATATAATATATTACTTTGACTAAAAATGTTGCGTGAAGTTTTTGATTTCTTGTACGACCAAATTTTTGTTTATCCTTCTTTTTTGAAGTAATGTGAAATTTGCATTTGAAAGTAATTAAATCACATCTATCTTTAGTCTAATATGTTATTTTTTGGGGGGTTAGTCACATCAAAGAGAGTTAATAATTTTTTTCAGTTGGAAGTAGGAGTTGGAGTGGGTAAGAAGGTAGTTATGGTGGGAGCCAGAGGCAAAGAAGTCATACTTTGTATTTCTCATCAAATGTTGGTTTGAAAACATTAAGGTCAGTATCAGAGCTGAATCGGATGATGGAAACCCTACTCGAATAATGCAAAAAACCTTTTAAACTTGGCCGTAAAATGTCGAGCCATTGCATCTAGTTTATTCTATAATTAATGACATTTCTTTTTTGTTTTTTTCTTGTTTCTTTGTACTTCTGTTAGATAAAAAGAAGTCGGGTTTGATAGAGACCCTTCTCAAAACAACATCAACCCATTGATCTAATCCTTTTTAAACACTTGTTGCATCATTATTTCCTAACAAACTGCTTTCATAGTGACTTCACGAGTCACAAATAATAGACCACCAGCTGCTTTTCCAATTTTTGAAAATGAATGTAACTATTGTAACTGAAATTAATGCATATTATTCTTCAATATATTATTAACAAACACACGAAGGATAGGGACGACAGGAGAAAATTTATTGATGCAGCTAATATTGATAGGTAGTGTGAGACATAATTTAGTTCTTGTTTCTGTTGCATGGTTCATTCAAGACAATTAATAAAAAAATTAGTACGTGCATGTGAGGATAAGGGGAGATCTTGAGTTGAAGGAACCATATCCTAATATAATTTGTCCATAATTGGCAGCATAAATAATGCATAGCTTAAAAATTGCATCCACACAACAAGACTCTGCATTTCATTGGGATTTTCTCCGAAAAGCCGCTAATTGTGCAATAAACAAATGAATTATCAAGTTTTATTGAGTTCACATTGAATAAGATCTGACGAGGCCGACAATGATGGTGTTGATGATGACATATATATATAGCACTGATGATGATAACTAACAGGACAACCGTGTATGTGATCATGATTTTTCTACCTTGCTGGGAATGTGATTGTGATTTTTCTAATGTTGTTGGGAATGTGATTATGGAATTTAACACAGGGTTCACGGAAACTACCTCCTTGTCGGGCCATGCAAATGAAAAGATGCATGTCGATGCAAAATTTAAGCTACCCAACCAAAATTCACCGTCTTATGGTCATTTTGGCATTCCCCTTGTACCATTTGTTAATAACTGCATAATTTGTTTCTTCTTTGTGCCAGTTGAATTCTATAGCCACCAGGCTTCAGTTTTACATTTCCTAGGATTGATTGTTTGGTATGATTTCAGGCAAATAGAACGAAAATTAAGTTTAGAAGCATTGTCAGCTCGGCCTGCAAATCAACTTTCAGGTACGTGTACTAAACCATGAAACCTTTATTTACCGAACATGCTTGATTGTTTGGGGCTTACGTGGGATGTTTTTCTTGCAATAATCAGAAGTTGTTTTGAGTATTCCTTCCCAACAATTGTTTGTTCCCTGACGTGCTGATAGATATGTTCAAGATTAACTTGACAAAGCTGAACCAGACCATGGGATTTCAAAGGAAATATTCCAATGAACAGAAGGAACAACAGCTTGTGCTTGGCGCCAATCGCTCCAGACATGCAATAACATCAGATATTTGTCGTCTAATCACAAAACAGCCTACATTCTGTGATGCAAATTATAAGTCATGGGTGGTAAGATTTCCTTGCCTTTTTAAGAAGTGTCAAGTAACTATTACAGGATCATTAAAAAGTAAATTGTAGCTTAGTTTAATTATTGTTAAATTCATAAGGTGAAACACCCTTCGGCACTGGGAACGTTTGATCAGATGATGAAAGCAGCAAAGGGAAAGAAGATCGCCGTGTTTTTAGATTACGACGGTACTCTCTCACCAATTGTAGATGACCCTGATCTCGCTTTCATGTCTGATGAGGTACATGTAATGTTCAGGCACCATGCATAGGCAACTTCTTATTGCCTCAAACGAACCAATTTTACATTTATGACCCGTTTTGGCAGATGCGGGCAGCAGTACGGGAAGTTGCAAAATATTTTCGCACGGCGATAATTAGCGGTAGAATCAGAGACAAGGTAACTGAAATGCTCCTAACTTTGGTCTTTTAAGCGGCAACTTTACGAGGCAAAAATGAGATGATTCTGATAACTATGGTTTGTTTTGACACAAGTAAAAGAATTTGTACAGTTGGGTAATGTATACTATGCAGGAAGCCATGGAATGGATATCACGGCACCGCCGAGGCCTGTTAAACCCTGTGACGGGAAGTACCATGCAGCAACTAATAGAAAAGGAAATGAAGTTCTCTTTCAACCTGCCAAGAAATTTTTGCCAGCAATTCAAAAGGTTAGCAGGCTTTCAGAATTAGACTTTCATAAATATAGAAAGGAATATCTGATCAGTGTTCTGATAGCCTTGCCAAATGGTGTTTGTAACAGATGTTAACTGCACTAGAAGAGAAAATAACGAAAATAC
This sequence comes from Flueggea neowawraea, assembly GCA_948243855.1. Lineage (NCBI taxonomy): Eukaryota > Viridiplantae > Streptophyta > Magnoliopsida > Malpighiales > Phyllanthaceae > Flueggea > Flueggea neowawraea. The sequence continues at coordinate 527 of CAODLS010171169.1, read as the reverse complement.
AAGGCGCCAGGGTGGAAGATAACAGATTTTGCATCTCCGTACATTTACGACAGGTTCGAGAAGAGGTAATCTTATGCTTTAGCTTTAACTAAAGTAAACCAAAACTATAAAGTATTTCACAATGGCACCCATGTTATTTTTACGAGAAAAGAGGACTAACGTAAAAGATTACTTGCTAAATTCAGGACCATGCAACATTAGAAGAAAAGGTGAAGTCTGTACTTGAGCATTATCCAGACTTTCACATGACTTGGGGCAAAATGGTACATATCTCTCAACCTTTTGTGTATCAAACTATGATTGGAAAGATTTTCCCACTCTAATGCTTGTGCCACTAAAAGGTTATGGAAATACGACCTTCGATAGAGTGGGACAAGGGGCATGCCCTTGACTATTTGCTGGACACACTCGGATTAAGCAACCGCAACGATGTTGTCCCAATATACATTGGAGACGATCGAACAGATGAAGATGCTTTCAAGGTACAGTTCACACGAAGCAGTTAAAAGGAAAACCTCTCACAGACA
>CAODLS010171128.1:0-13904 GCA_948243855.1 Flueggea neowawraea | reverse complement strand
TTTCTCTTGCTCAAACTTGCAAATTATTCACACACCTCTCAAGAGTGACTTTCACTTGCAAATTTATTATTTCTTGAGAGTGTTCATTATTGATTTTGTTATTCATTGTCAATCTTATCATTGTATTAGAGAGAGAAATAGTTTTCTTGTTTGTCTAGAAAATAAGGGTTATATTGGTAGAGGTTTAATATTGCACCTATTGAAGCAAGAGGTTGTGTTGGTTTAATTTTGCACCCGTTGAAGCAAGAGTTTGTAAGGTTTAATCTTGCACCCTTTGAAGCAAGAGATATAGTGGATTCAAAATCTCAAAGGAAAGCTTGAGGAGTAGACGTAGGCTAAGAGAGCCGAACCACAATAAATATTGCTTTGATTTCTCTATCCCTTCTCTCTTAATATTTATTTTTTGTGTGTATTGGATAAATTGTTCTTACTTTGTTTTTGCTTATCTTGAATATTTTGATAATTGAAAAAATATTTTTAAACAAGTTTTAAAAGTCAAAAATCCAATTTACTCCCTTCTTGAATTTCTATTTCGGGCCAAAAACACATGTAATAATAGGTTGACTAAAACTTATTTAGTACTCAATCCATTCGGATATCCAAAAGTGGCATTGTTTTTGTACTGAGAATCACATTGTTGAGGGCAATTTGCTCATAGTTGTGACACTACATTATATAACAAATTATTTATTTTTTAAGTATTATTTCTTAATACTAAGTTAAAATAAAAAAAGCATCATTTTAGCTTTGTATTCTGAATTTTGTTTATTCTTGTACCTAAGAAGGAAAATAATCATTTGTTATGGGCTTTGACATCGGGGAGTTTCTAAAAAAAATGAGAATTAAAATTATGGACTTTCGAGATAGAAAATTAGAATTAAACATTCAAATATAGGAGATATGTAGAACTAAAAAATTTATGAAAAAAACTTATGTAAATTTACTAAATATTGATTAGTTTCGATTTTGTAGTTTGAAAAAAAAATTAAGCTTTTTTTATAAGTAATTTATGTATTATTTTATATTCAATATAAAATTTTATTTGAACTTTTTGTAGCATACTTAAGATTAAGTAAAGTTTATTTCTTAAATATAAAAAAAAATGCAATTTACCGCTCGCACAGATATAGTGCTAATTCAACTAATGAAATTAAGTTGTAAGGACTAATTTAGTTAATTCTAAAATTGAAAGGACCTAACTAGAAAATATAACAAACTTCAAGGACTAAAACAGGCTGCTCCCTATATAGCTTCTAAAGGTGTGAATGTAACCATTCTGTGTGTAAAAATTTGGAGGATTGAGTTGCAATTAAGCTTAGTGGTAAAGGCTAAAACATAGATAATGAACCTATGCGTCATTTCGCTGAACTACTACAAAATTGGGGTGTTTTTCCTTAACTCTTCGTACATCATTATTCTGATTATTCACTTCCCGCTCAAGCACCCAAGCTGACGCTACTAATTAAAGTGTTTTGTCTCCATTAAGTGCTCTATTCACTTCTCTCTTAAAGCACCAACTCGAATCCGATGCAGACCTCACCAATACTTATTCAAGAAAAATTATAAACAAACCAAAATCATAACTAGCAAATCATATTTAATAAAAATCATCATGATATAGATATTTTTCCATTTAAAAATACAATTTATCTATAATCCACGTAAATTATTTTTTAAAAAATATCTGCATTTATTAATGGGAAAAACACAGAAATATTCAATAAATAAAATAAAATCACAAAAATACAACAACATTCATAACATATACAAATAGAGAAATAGGCTAAAAATGATTTTAAAAAATGCATAAATATAAATACCTCTTAAACACACGCCATACACTAGATCCAAATTCTTAATCAAACTCAAACACTGAAAATCTCTCTCAAAAATTCTGAGCAATCTCTAAGCAGATAAGATTATCCCGCCTAAAAACGGAAACAATCAACAGAATCCAAATCCGATCAGAATCATTTCAAAACAAGTATATCAGAAATCAAAACGAGATCGAAATATCACAAACTAAATATTGAGCAAACATCCACAAAACATGTATGTTGAAGCTCCAAAACTCTTGTCAAATAGTCTAGAACAGAAAAACTTACATCAATGTAACAATACATTCATTTGTCTCTTATGAACGATAACATCAATGAAGATTGATTTAAGAAGGCAAAAACCAGCATAATTCATTGAAACAAAAAGCAATAAAAGGTAAATATCTTAACTATTGCTAACCATTATTAATGATGTGCTAAAAAACTATAAAAAAAACTTACGATTACATATACAAAAAAGGAGTACACACACAATCGTGCTAAAAATCTACAGAACATAATCATGTATGCAAAATCTAAGAAAAAAATCGAAAAACAATTATCCTCGTACGCAAAATCAAAAAACAACTATCCTGGCACAAAATAAGACAATTTTGTTTATCAAACTGTCTTTTTAAACGAGTACAAAATTAGAGCAATCTTATCTATTTATAGTTAATTTAGAAATAAGTGCAAAATGAGAACATCATGTTCTCATTTAATCATTTGAATGAAACGAAATGAGTACAAAGCGAGACAATTATGTTTACCAAACTGTCTTTTTAAACGACTACAAAATTGTAATACCCCGTATTTTTTAATAATTATTTTAGATAAATTCCCATTAAATTTGAATTTTTATTTTGGTGATGGAAGGATTAATTTTATGTTTAAGGTGTTAATTGGATGATTAATGAAGTTTAGGAGTGATTTGGAAGTGATTTATTAAGTGAAAAATTGTTGAAAATTGAAAAATAAAATCTAGAAAAAAAGACCGAACGACCGATCGTCCGCTCTTGGGTCGCAAAACTACATGTCGTTCCGCTAGAAGGTGATGTCGTTCGTGCGTGTTGAGTTGTCGTCGGTCCACGTGCCTTAGACCATCGTCGAAAGATGTGTCGTTTGCACCTAATGCACATGTTTTCACGTGAGCCATCGAACGACGTGTCGTTGCGCACTGTCGGCCGCGCCTACCTCCTGTCGTTCACGCGTGTGTGGCAGCTGAGACAACAGTGGAATGACGTCGTTTCATTGTTCACCTCATTTCAGCAATGAAACGGCGCCGTTTCACCTGGGCGGTAGTTTTTAAAAGCCAACCCGACTCTCTTCTCTTTTCTTTGTTTTTCTCTCAACTCTCTCACTCAAATCCGACCCAAATCATCTCCTCTTTCCCTCAGATCATTCCTCCATCAAATTTGAGGTAAGTTCATCATTTATTTTTGATTTTTGGCTCTATTTTATGCATATTTTTGCTTGAATAAAGGTTTGAAAGAAAATGGGTTTTAATGGAGCTAGGTATCAGTTTTGTGTGGATTTGTGGCTTGATTTGGAGTTGTTTTGATAGATATAAGTATGAGGAGCATGGGAGAACATGAATTTTGCTTGTTTGATGAGAAATTGGTGATTATTTATTATGGGTATTTTTGGTCCAAAAATTCAATTCAAGAAATGGATGGTTTTAGGATGAATTGATGGAAACCAATGTTAGATTTGGACTCCTGGGATGATTTTGAGTGGATTGGAACTATAAAAAATATTGGGTCTCATTCGAATCGAGTTTTAAGATATTTTTGAAAATAATTTTTCGTCGCGGGGACTTTGGTGTAAATTGTTGATTTTCTGGAATAATTGAGGGACTGATATTTTACATGGATGCTTAGATTTGTAATTTTGGAAAAATAAGTTCCAGATTTTTAATTTTGGAAAAATTGTTGGTACTTTTGCAATTTTGAATAATTGGAGATTTTATTTATAATTTGAGTTATTTAGAGAACTTATTTATAAATTCTAAAATTTTTGGGATATATTATTAATTTTCAAAAGTTTAGGGACTAAAGAGTAATTTTACATGGGTCGGGGGACCAAACTGTAATTTTATGTATATTCTGTATTTCGAGTCGAGGGTGATGCATTCATACCCGAGATAGATTTTCAATGAATTCGAGGGTCTACATCTGCATTTTCATATCATGCATTGGTATCGCCACAATACCACATTTTGATATTTGATTTGTCTGTATTTGTTACAGCTTCGTGTGTCTGTCAGCACGAGAAACCACCCACTAGCGGTGTTTGACTGGGTCCTCAGCGTTGGATACCAGGTGAGTGAAATGACAATTTCAGACACATAAGTTGTGTCTTCAAGTTCAGTATATTATTTTTTGGTATGTTTGGCTATAATCTGAAATCGAATTAATAATTATTTGGTTAATTAATAATCGGACTTATGTGATTATTAATAACCAACGTTTTGCTCTGGAAATCTAAGATATATATATTGGTATATATATATAAAAGTATTTTGTATAAAAAGGAATAAAAACTCTGATCTACATGTTTGTCTATTAATATTATACGTATATAATATTCAGATATGAGACACCTAGCTACGGGGTATGTAGTCTTTGGTATATCACTTTTTACACAAGGCCTTAGTTATCGGGTAATTGAGTGACTGTGTATCCGGCCAGATATACGCTATAAGCAGTCAGGTGGCGGAGTCCACACTGCTATTACTCAGTCAGATAAGGTCCTATAATATAATCAGTAAATATATATATATATATATATATATATACTTCTGATACTGTCTGAATCCATGCTATATGATCTGGATGCGAACGTTTTGGTAAAACGATTTTTTTGAAAGATATTATGTATGTAGTGTGTATACTATATGGTATCTATGTATATGTGCATGCGGTCTTTTTAAACGGTTTTCAAAATAGTTTTGTGAGGCCTAGAGCCGATCTGGAGTATCATTTTCTTACTAGGGATTCTTACCCCTTTTCTTCCGATGTTAAACCTATTTTTCAGGTGATATTTTTGGACACTCAGCATCTGTTCGATACTTCGATCCCAGTGAGGCATTTCTTGTTTGTAGTGAGTACCCCTCGTTCGGACTCTACTTTGTTCTATCGTTAGAGCTCCACATCGAGCTACTGTTGGGATACTGAACCACATGTTTTGTATTCTGGGATACTGGTTTTATTTTTAGCGGTTTTATACTTTTACTGATATTTATTGGTTATGTGTGTGTGTGTGTATATATATATATATCGATTTCTTTTATGTATAAACGTTTTATATATTCATTAAATGTTTTGAGTAAATATTTGGATAAGTTGGATAGAATGTCTGTATCTCTGAGGCTTGCGTGAGATGGATCGGGCCCTCATAGACGGTTTGCCTCGTATGCCGGTCATGGTCCAGAAATGAGTCGTGACAAAAATGAGAGCAATATTTTCCATTTATAGATAATTTAGAAATGAGTATAAAATGAGAACATCATGTCCTCATTTAGTCATTTGTATGAAATGAAACAAGTACAAACGAGACAAATCTGTTTACTAAGCTGTATTTTTAAATGAGTACAAAATGAGAACAATCTTATCCATTTATAGATAATTTAGAAACGAGTACAAAATGAGAACATTATGTTCTAATTTAGTCATTTTTATGAAATGAGTACAAACTAAGAATAAAACATATACAAAACATTAGCTATAATACTTTTTGTTGTTTTCATTGCAGGATCCTAAAAAAGGGACAAAATAAAGATTACTCTACAATGTGGAGAGGACAGGAGCAATGATGGGAAATACGAAAACTTCAACGTCAGGGGAATGTAACTCAAAAGCTCTTGCGACTTTGCCACCTTGTGTGAGAAGATCTACCAACACATAGGAATAAACATGAAAAAACATAATCCAGTGGTCATTAGCATAATTAATTGGCATTAATGCATTGTCCATCTTGGACCATGGTGTATTGCAAACCAAATAACTTCCAGACATGTACTTCACAACAATATCATTGGAAGTGAACATGTGATCACTACATTTTGCTCTAGTCCAACCTTTATAACCATATTTAATTAACTGGTAAAAATGTCATCAATCATTGTAAATTTCTTCGTCAAATTACCATATTTTCCCTTCTTCCTTAAATAGTATAAAATGACATTTATATGTTGCCAAAATGAACAACAAGCATTAGACATGTATTAGATGAGAATAACATAAACTGTAATACGTAAATTCTAAAATGAGTACAAAACGAGAACAAAATGAACTCATTTTGACCTATAAATCGTTGAGTACAAACTAAGAACAAAATGTTCCCATTTTCATGTGTAGCCAAATGAGTACAACACAATAACACATTATTTCTTAGCATAACCAACAATCACAAAATGAGTATGATGAGTATCAAATGAGAACAAAATAAACTCATTTTGAACTATATACCATTAAGTACAAACTGAGAACAAAATGTTCTCATTTCATGTATATCCAAATGAGTTCAGAGCGATAACACATTATTTTTCAGCATAACCAACAACCATAAAATGAGTACAAATCGAGAACAAAATGAACTCATTTTGAACTATATATCACTGAGTACAAACTGATAACAAAATGTTCTCATTTTCATGTATATCCAAACGAGTACAACACGATAACACATTATTTCTCAGCATAACCAACAACCACAAAATTAGTATTAAACGATAATAAAATGAATTCATTTTGACCTATATACCATTGAGTACAAACTGAGAGCAAAATGTTATCATTTTCATATATATCCAAATGAGTACAATACGATAATACATTATCCAAACAACTTAAATAACCAAAAAGTAAAGAAAAAGGAAATGAAAAAACCTTAATAACATCATCAAACGGTGGTTCTATAGTCTTAAGTTTCTTTGCAGATGGAGAGGACAAACTTGATACCAAGGAGGAACTCTTTTCATCTTCGGGGTGGAATGCTGAACACGCTTATCCTTTGAAGAAGAAGAAGCTTGAACTCCACCTCTCGACATTATACCTAAGAAAACAACAACAAAAAAATCGATTCAAAAATAAAAAAATAAACGTCAAACAAACACAAAAACAAAAGGAACCTATACGACAAACTAAATCGGTTGATAGAACAACCAAAATCACTGAGGGATACAAAAACAAAAACCCTAAAATACAAAATCAACAAGTATATACATAGAAAAGGACAGAGAACAACCAAATAATACTTACATCGATGAATGAAGAATACTGCTAAGAAGAACACAAAAAATTTCCCTAGAACCACAAAAAACAAGATCGGAGAGGAAAATGTGAAAGGAAAACCGTTGAAGAGACAACAGTTTCTTAAAAAAGTGAAACAGTAACTTCAAGAAAAAAGTGCTCAACCAAATTATATATGATGACGTTTCCCTTATTATAATCTCATATATGACATCGCTTCCCTTATTATAATCTCATGGTCTAATTTTAAAAATTATAATTCTCGCGAAACATAAATGAAATATAATTAAACAATACAGAATCCTCTGTAATTTCCTCTTTATTAATTAGTAAAATATAATGCGAGGAAAAATTGCAAAGCGAAACAATAGAAAACAAACTGAAAAAGTCATAAGCCACCTGGAGCTTCACGGTCAGGCCCAAACAAAAGTGAAAAAAATAAAATAAAATAAAATACTATATCCTCACAAAACACTTCCGTAGGACCGGACTATTTATTCCACCAACTAACTTCTACGTGACCACGTGTACGACTCATAGCATAAAGGCCAAAAAGGACTGCATGCACCGGTAGTAGGGATTAATACCTCTCATAAAACCATGCCACCAAAGCGCATAAAGTATATTCTTATTCCACCTCACGGATATTCCTCAATCCTCACCATTTCTCGCATTTCTTGTCTCATCATTATCTCCGAATCATATTCTACAAATCCAAACTCCAATTTCCCCTAACAAGCCGTCGGTGCCCGCAACGTTGTCGGAGGAATCGTGACGCCGATCACGGCATGAAGTTCTGCAAGAGCCTGAGTGTGGTAATCGAGGAGACGGTGCCGGAGTGGAGAGACAAATTCTTGTCGTACAAGGATTTGAAGAAGCAGTTGAAGTTGATTTACCCTAAGGACGGTGACAAGCCGCTGCGTAAACGGCCGCGATTGGAGGAGAGCGGTGATGGCGAAGGTCAGGTGACGGAGGAGGTTATTGATTTCGTGAGGGTTTTGGAGGATGAGATGGAGAAGTTCAATTCGTTTATTGTTGAGAAAGAAGAGGACTCCGTTATCAAGTGGAAGGTCAATATTAAAAAAAAATATTTTTTTGGCATTTAATTATTATTGAAATGTTGATTTTTTCCCCCCTGGTGAATGATTATACGATGTTCGTCTTACATTAATTAGAATTGTCGAGATTAGAAGTTTGAGCTATTGCGGAAACGTTAAATATACTTAAAACAGCGTCGTTTTGATCAACACGATGTGCATGATATGCTAAAACGGACAAATAAACATAGTTTTGCCGTGGGTTATGAAGATTATATGTGTTTGTTTTGATTAGAATTTTGTCTTTTGTTATGCTTTTGGTGCGGGGAGGGATTTTGGTCGAGCGAAGACAAAATCTGAATGCTTTTTTACTTTGCTGTGGTTGGAGTGCAGGAGCTGCAGGAGAGGGTAGCAAATGCGAAAGACTCAAATGAGGAGCTTATGAAAATAGGGAGGGAGATAGTAGATTTTCATGGAGAGATGGTTCTGTTGGAGAATTACAGTTCCCTTAATTATACAGGTACTCTTTTACTTCTCATTTTTGAATGATTATTTGGAATTCGAATGTTTTGTTAGCAATGAGGATTGGAGAGTAAAACATATTGGTGGTTTAAGTAAACTTGATATTCTCCTCTGAAATTTAATGTTCTTTGATTACCTCTGTTACGTCGAAATTTTTTTCTAGCTTTGATTGCGACTAGATTTTTGTTCTGTATTAATGATGCCATTTGGAATGGTATAAATGTAGATCAAATTGCCACTAGATTTTGTGTTGTATTAATGATGCCATTTGGAAAGGTATAAAAGTATAAAATTGTTTCTAGCTTTCATTGCGACTAGATTTTGTGCTATATTAATGATGCCGTTTGGAATGGTATAAAAGTAGATCAAATTGCCTGTATTTAACGAGAGATGTATTTAAAGTGATTGTTGGGCTATTTTGTGGAGGTTGGCTTCAATTAGATCATCTGCAGTAAACATAACAGTTATTGTGGTTGAGATTGATACAGGTAGTATAAACTTGGTGTTTAAATTTGACTTAGAATATAAATTACTTGCAATGGTCTAGGCGTATTTAAAAGCTTATTTCTCATTCCTGGTGCTCTGCGACAGGATTAGTGAAGATTTTAAAGAAATATGGCAAGCGAAGTGGGGATTTTGTTCAATTACCCTTTGTCCAAAAGATTATGCAGCAACCATTCTTCTCAACTCATGTGCTTAACCAGCTTGTGAAGGAGAGTGAGGTGATGCTAGATCGGCTTTTCTCAAGAAGTGTACCACTAGTTGCACCCGATGCCAGCAACGATATAAGCGTATGTGACTCCAAAAATACAACCGAAAGCAAAGAGGGTGCGCTACAAGTTCCCAAAGAACTTGCAGATATAGAGCACATGGAGAACATGTACTTCAGGCAAACTCAATCAGCACTTCGAGTCTTGAAGGAAATTCGGAGTGGAAGTTCGACTGTAAACATGTTTTCATTACCCCCTATGCAGACTACTGCAATGGAAGAAAACTGGAAGAAAGCCGCCGTCTTAGAACAAGTGGCCAAGTAGATGTTGCCTTTGCCCTTGTTATAGAGAACTTACTGCATTTCTAACTTAAAACTCTTGCATTTGTTCACCAAAAATTTGTACTCCAATAGTGTGTATATTGTCATAATTGTGTGCTAAAACTATTTCACAACTTCCGATACCCTCTTTTTGTATAAAAATTTTTGAGTCCTCAGGAAGATGCCGGGCTGCTCTACGGTTGGTTGCTTGGTTAGGACTGTTTGGGAAATGGAATTTATAAAATATATGTCTATGGAAAACAACAAGCGCCTGTAGCTCAGTGGATAGAGCGTCTGTTTCCTAAGCAGAAGGTCATAGGTTCGACCCCTATCTGGCGCGATCTTTTTCTTTTTTTCTTTTTCCTCTTCTTAGCCTTTCATGACATTTATGGCTCTCATCTTACAGCTCCTAGTGGAGTGTTTTCTGCGTTATCCTAAATTCTGTCATAATGCCCTTTAATGACCAACCTAACCAAAAACAACACTCCCCACATTCAAACTCCTATCCTTAATGCCCTTTAAATGACCAACCTAACCAACAACAACCTCTCCACATCCAAACTCCCTCCAATATCAGTAATTCACGCTGAATGGTCCTCTCCGACACTACATAGCACCACAAGTTTGGTGTCTCTTGTCAAGTGTGAAACTTGAAAGACTACAATCATTTCAAATAAAAATGAGCATTGTTGCCGAATCGCCCGGTTACCTGCAGGTTTTCTCTGATGGCTCTGTAAAGCGTGTTGCTTTAGATTTTGTCCCTGGAAACTCAACGCAGAAATTCAATGGATACAAGTTCAAGGATGTTACCATTGACTCTGCAAAGCCAATCACTGCAAGGCTTTTCCTTCCTGATACACATGGGTCTGCAGATAAGCTTCCGGTTGTGGTTTATTTCCACGGTGGTGGCTTTTGCTTTGGCTCCACTACATGGCTTGGCTATCATCATTTTCTTGGAGACTTCTCTGTTGAATCCAAGTGCATTGTACTTTCTGTTGAGTATCGTTTGGCACCAGAGAATCGCCTTCCCGTAGCTTATGATGATTGCCACAGTTCCCTTGAATGGCTAAGTCAGCAAGTGAACTCTGAACCTTGGCTCGAGCTTGCTGATCTTTCGCGGTTATTCCTGTCCGGTGACAGCGCTGGAGGAAACATCGCTCACCAGGTTGCTATCCGCGCAATGAGGAATAAAGATTGTCATGTTAAGGTGAGAGGGTTGCTGCCAATTCATCCTTATTTCGGGAGCCAAAAAAGGACTAAGAAAGAGATGGATGCTGAGTCGTCAGGGCATGTTGCGATGACTGACATGTTCTGGAGACTGAGCATACCGGAAGGTTCAAATCGTGATTACTATGGCTGCAATTTTGAGATGCAGGATGTATCTACAGCCGAATGGAATGAGTTTCCAGCAGTCGTTGTTTTTGTGGCTGGTCAGGATTTCTTGAATGAAAGGGGAGTAATGTATGCAGAGTTTTTGGCAAAGAAAGGAGTGAAAGAAGTGGAGCTGGTGGAAGCTGAAGGTGAATCACATGTATTCCATCTCTTTAACCCAGTATCGGAGGCCAGCCGGTTGCTCCAAAAACAGATGACCATGTTCATGAAGCTCCGCTAGAATCTTTGTTGGCTATCAACTGAAAATACGTCTATGTTATAACTAAAATGGAATGAAACTAGAGATGACCTTCTTTTAGTCTTCTTGTTATGTGATTGTGTCAACAAAACTGATTTAATGCATACCGACAGAGACGCTAAAATACATTAAAAAAAACTAACATGCTATTATTACAATCTTCATTTACGCTTCTTGAACTGTGATTATGTTAACACCGAGTAAAAGACTGACCATCATGTTATATACAGAAAGAGTAATATATACAGTAGAGAAGTGTGTATAATGTCTTGGATTTGGCATTACTCATCAAAAGTGCTCATAAATCCTCCAATGAAGCCAGCTCCATTGCAATCCCCGCATAACATATTCTTCTTCCCCCTGCAATATATGCTTTGTTGTGGTTAAGAAATTGTTCATGGTCTATAATGGCAAAAGAACCGACCAGCGAACAGACTCTTTCGAGTATCATGAATTTATGCTATGATGTATGTGGAAATGTTATTAGAAGAACAACTTAGTTCTCCAAAATCCAAAACTTTGCCTATTCGACAATGATAATTAGGCTGGAGAAGTCTAGTACTTACCCAGAATGCCAACAAGAGTCCCCAGCTTTGAATTGGCCATCAAACAGATCAACAGAATTCACTCCACGTCCTTTGCATTGTGAGCACTGAACTGCACCTGATGGTATTGGAAGTTAAAGTTAATTCTATAACCAATAGACTTGTAGTCTACTGATATTGTAATCGTTCTTTCGTGGATGTTCTCACAGTAAACAACCTACCATTTCCATCACAATGGGTACAAATAACACTCTTTGCTTTCGGATTTCTATCACTTGATGCTGCCTATAACCGAGATAGACATTAAATATACATATAGTCAATATAACCCATCAGCAAAATCCACAAACTTATTCGTAACCTTAGTTTTCAGTTGATGAACTGCACCAGCACTAGAGTTGTGAAACAAAATATTGACCCTTTGCACCTCTTTCTTTCCAAAAGTGACTCCACATGTTCCTATTTATAAATAATTCACACTTCTCATTAAAATTCAATTTTCAACTGAACCTTTCAGAATAGTGTATGTATACATAAGTATCAATTGATCTGACAAAACACAGAAAGACTGACCCATCCTTTTGAAGATTACAATTTACTTATTTGTTTGTTATGCTGTTAACAAACATGCAAACATATTTCATAACTCAAAAATAATGTTTTAATTGTTAAACTAACTTACTAAATGTACAAAGCGTTTCAAATCAAGTTACGTCGACTTTTAACTAAAAAGAACACTTAATTATTGACATATACAAAGCATGTATACATTATGTAAAGCCGTTAAAATGGATGAGAAATTCTCGTGGTTTGCTTCGAAAAGAATCAAAGCTTTACATGAGTATTAGAGTAAAGACACTTACGAGCTTCTTTCTTGGCTCTAACTGGAACTAAAACTACACAAGCTGATGCCACCGCCATTTTCTTTAGGGACTAATTATATAAATATATCTTTTGAAAATTAAAATTACAAAAATATGTCAAAAAATGATGGTTTTCTTTTTGTACGTTAAACTTTATATTTTATACGCACATTTTTACATTTAATAAATAGGGGAAAAAAAGAAAAACAACAAAAAAACTATAGAATTTTTTATACAAACAACTAAAAATTGGGTAGTTTTTTGGTTGTTTTTCTGTTTTTTTTCTTTAATTTTTTAGTTACAGTTTTATAAGCCAATACTGAACAAAAAAAATGAAAACAACCAAAAAACTACCAAATATTTGGTACAAATAACAAAAAATTGGGTACTTTTTAGGTTTTTTTTTAGTTACAAATTTAAATGTCAAAGTTCTGCAATTAGGGATACAAATGTAATTTTGGATGCCATAGGCCTATTTTACTTTTATTTAGCTCAACAGCACAGTACTCACTATTTCACAGCGATGATAACAACTACACAGGCCCATTTAGGGCCCAACTTGAAGCCGAGATATTTCCTCTCTGCAAATGAGAGATAAGAAAACGGCATGTCGTTAGGATTCACTTTCTAGTCTATAAAATCGCGAATCTGTGCATCCGCAGCCTTCGGTGTCTCCAAAATCGTTTCCTCAATTTTCTTTTACGCTAACCTTTTTCCTTTGCAGCCTCTACCCATACCCTAACCCTAAAACCCCCAAATCCCCCCTTTCTCCAGCACCTTCACAGGTAAAATCTCCTACTTTGTCCTTCTCTCTGCGATCGCATCGCTATTGAAACCCTAATTAGTTTTGGTTTCGATTTTGAAATTACTAACTTTCAGATCTACGTATTTTTGTTTGGTTACAGAAACATGGGCGAGACAAGAGAGAACGAATACGAGGAGGAGCTTCTCGACTACGAGGAGGAAGAAGAGAAGGCACCTGATTCTGTCGCTGCTAAAGCCAATGGCGAAGGAGGCAAGAAGTAAGTTTGTTGTTTGTTTTTATTATATCTGTTTAACTTGAGAAGTAGGCTAATTTGAGGTTTGAGACTTTATTGTTAAGGTTTTAAATGGGTTTTAAGCGTAGAGATCAATGTTTGTTGTAGAAATGAAGATTTCTTTTTAATAGTTGGTTTTAATCTGCTTGTATGTTTGCAGGGGATATGTTG
>CAODLS010171109.1:0-32981 GCA_948243855.1 Flueggea neowawraea | reverse complement strand
AAAGGCTAGCAACAATCAATTCAACAATACTCATTATAAATCATAATTGAGTCGCAATCCATAAATTAATTGAATAAATAACACAATCCAACATCACATAATCTACCTAGGGTTCATCACATCTAGGTACACAATATAATTAGTTCATGACAATTGAGAGATAAACAACAAGATCAAAGAGAAACCTAAAGAGAGAAGGAAAACCCATGATTGAATCCTCCAATGCTTCGCGAAATCCCTTCGTTCTTGATGCCTAATGATGTTCTCCTTTGTTCCTACGTTCTCTGGCCTCTAAAGATGTATATTTTTGTCTCCAAGTCGGCTCTCCCTTGAATCAATGCCGAAACCCACTTAAATAGGTGATTTATGGCGTCTGGAATAAGGCACGGGCACGGCCGTGCCCAATTAATTCTGTCTGTGTCCACCAAAATTCCCTTGATTTTCGCACTTGAACGCAAGACACGGACACGGTTTTTGTCCGTGTCCAAGCCATGATGTCCGTGTAATAACATATCTGTCCGTGTCTTGGCTGCTTCATCCACACGAACACGGCTTTGTGTCTGTGTCTTAAGCTCCAATGACCGTGTGATTCAAGTCTTGTCCGTGTGTCTCGTGTGTTAAGTTCCAGTGGGTTACACGGCCACTCCCACGACCATGAACCTCCAAATTCTATCCGTGGATGTTCAGTTGTGCACGGATTTGCTCCATCAAGTGTCCCAAGGGCGTGGTTCATCATTCCAAGGCTGTGTTTCACTCCCAATGCCTCAAATATCATCGTTCAAGCCCCGTTTTGACTTGTTATCATTCGTTTCACCAAGAAATTATCAATTAACCTGAAAAACACAATAGAAAGCATATAAGTACCAAAACTAATGACAAGCGCTCAATTCGTATTCAAAACAATATGAATTGATGCACATAAATACGTATGAATATGCGTTTATCAGTCTCGAATGAAAAAAAGATGTAGCATAATTTGTATCTAAATTCTTGACGTGCCAACAAGTTAAAGCATAACATCAAACTCCTACAAGTATGTTGCATCCTTTTCCTATTCCAGTATGGAAATAGGAACGAATCACTATGGATTTATAAAAATTTTGTCCTCAAAATTCCATACCTGTGTTATTAAACAAATGGGGATACTGCTTTCTCATATTTTCCCCTGTTTCCCATGTAGCATATTCTTTCGAATGATTTCTCTAGATTACTTTAACAATCGGTATTTCACGAGTTCTCAAATTTTTGATCGTGTGATCCACTATAGACACTAGTTCTTCCACATAGCTCAAATTATCAGAAATCTCAACTGTTTGATCTTTCAATATGTGTGTAGGATCTGAATGATATTTTCTTAGCATGCTCACATGGAAAACATTGTGAATTTGGAAAAGTTCTGGAGGTAATGCTAACTTATATGCAAGTGGTCCCACTTTCTCAATAATTTCATATGGTCCAATATACGTCAGACTCAATTTTCCTTTGGTGCTGAATCTCAATACCCCTTTCCACGGAGAGACTTTCAAAAATACTTTTTCACCAACCTAATATTCCATTTCCTTTCTGTGTTGATCAGCATAGCTCTTTTGATGATCTTGTACTGCTTTTAATTTTCTCTTCACAACGTCAATTTTGTCCAATGCATTTTGAACAATAGCTGACACCTCCAAAATTGGTGTACCTTCTTTATCCCAATATAATGGACTCCTACACTTTCTTCCATACAATGCCTCATATGGTGCCATACCAATACTGCTATAAAAATGATTATTATAAGAAAATTCTATCAAAGCAATATACTCATCCCACACACCTTTGAATTCAAAGACACAAGCCCTCAACATTTATTCTAGAGTTTGAATTGTTCTCTCTGATTGTCCGTCAGATTGAGGATGAAACGACGTGCTAAAATTCAACCTGGTACCCAAGGCTTTCTAGAAACTCTTCCAAAATCTTGAAGTAAATCTCGGATCTCTGTCTAAAACAATGGAAATAGGTATTCCATGTAATCTGACAATTTCATTAATATATATTTTTGCCAAATGATCAAGTTTACAACCCCATCTAATAGATAAAAAATGAGCTGACTTTGTAAGTCAATCAACAATGACCCACATAACATCATTTCCTTTTTCTGTCTTAGGCAAACCCATAACAAATATAGTTCTCTTGAGAGAGAGCCAATAATTTCCTTGACCGATCTCTCGTGATTTTAACCTAAAGAATGTATTCTGCTTCTCCCATGTCTTTCATCACAAATTTGGTTGACAACTAAGTCTTAACTCTTTTGATGAAAGAGAGATCATTCCCAGCCAACAGGATGTCATCAACATACAAGGTTATGATGGCAAACTTATCATTCTCGCATTTGATGTACACGCAATGGTCCTCATTGATTACTTTGAAATCATACGAGATTATCGCTTCGTGGAAGCGAATGTACCATTGTCTAGAAGACTGATTTAGGCCATAAATTGATTTCTTCAATCGATAAATCTTATGTTTGTAGCCAGGGACTACAAAACCTTCAGGTTGACCCATATAGATTTCTTCGTCCAGTTCCCCATTGAAGAATGCAGTCTTCACTTCTATCTGATATAGCTCAAGATCTAAACAAATGACTAAGGCAAGTGTCAAACTTATGGACGTGAATCTTACCACATGTGAGAATGTCTCATCGTAATTGATGCATTATATATGTGTGAACCCCTTTGCGAATAGCCGACTGTTTCATTGTTTAGGCTGACCACCGACATATCTCTTCATTACATGCAAGCACTTGTTGCCGATAGCATTTGGCCTTTGGGAAGATCCAACCAATTCCCAAACTTGGTTGGCCTTTATTGAAGCTGTTTCTTCTTCCATCGCTTTTATCCATTCTTCCTTTGCTGTGATGAGTTAAACTCTTTCAAGTTTTTAGGTTTTTCCTCGAATTGGGGTACAGCTAAAAGAACTTTGTTCAGTTCTTCTAATGAAAAATGTGTTGACCTATTTTAGATCTAAGCGGTGCTTCCACTTCCTGATTAACATAACACATATATTCTTCAAGGCTTGGTTCCTGAATCTGGTCTAAAGTGAAATTATTATCCACTTGTCCCAATTTAGGGAATTTGTTTTCTAGAAATGCTACATCCCTAGACTCAAATTCGATGATTGGACTGTTCTCGTGTTCTCCTATTAGAACGTATCCTTTGGAGTGTTCAAGGTATCTCAAGAAGATTCCCTTATGAGCTCTTGGGCCAAGCTTCCTATGCTTACTGCAGGTGTCGGTGCAAAATCAGTATATCCCTATGGTCTTAAGTGACCTAACACGGGCTTGCGTCTCTGCCATAACTCATGTGGTGTCGACATCACTAATTTGGTTGGTACTCAATTAAGTACATAGTCAATAGTAAGTAAAACATATCCCCAAAAGGAAATTGACAAATTTGCTTCTGCCATTATAGACCTAACCTGTCGAGAGGATTACGATTTCTTCTTTCTGCTACTCCATTTTGTTGTGGAGTTTTAGGAATTGACAACTGATGGTCTATTCCTTTTTCATCACATAATGCTTTGAATTCCTCCAAAAGGTATTCTCTGCCTTGATCAGTTCTGAAAGTCTTGATTCCTATCTAGCTAATTTTCAACTAGATTTATAAATCTTTTGAAACAATCTAATGCTTCTGATTTAAGTGAAATTAAGTACACATAAGCATATCTAATACAATCATCATCAAATGTGATGAAATAACGAGCACTATGCCTAGCCATAACATTCATTGGCCTGCAAACATCTGAATGGATTAATTGTTATGGATATTCGACCCTTGTTGCCTTTCCAAATGGTTTTCTAAGTAGCTTTCCTTTAAGACCTCATTCACATGTAGACAACTCAACACTTGATACATTGCCTAGTAAAACTATCTTAACTAGTTGAACTAATTGCTCTTGGCAAATGTGGCTAAGTCTAGCATGCCACATTTTTGCATTATCTTCAATCTTATTAGAAGAATAAGAAATGTAAGAAAAATTAGATTCATTAAAATCATTAGGATCCTCATCCAAAAATAATAAAACCATCCAAAATATAACCAAAACCATAAAAGACATTATTCAAACTAAGACTGAAACCATTATTCTCAAAATACATTCTAAAGCCTACTCTTATCAACTTCGGGACTGATATCAAGTTCCTTATAATTCCAGTAGCATAGAGGACATCTATTTTGGAGTTGTTTCCCATATACATCCATCCTATTCCCCTGGGAACTTGTTATAACTTGATGAAGGCTTCCCTTACATTCGTCACATGGTTTGTTGCTCCTGAATGAATTACCCATAAAGAGCACAAATCCGTTAGGAACACTGAACTAGATACATTAACATAAATATTACACAAGTCATTATGTTGTAGCTTTGTAAGAGCTTTGCAATCTTTTGCAAAATGCCTCTTCAGTCTGCAGTTTTAAGAGTTCAGCTTAGAAATGTTTAGCTTTCTCTTGGTCTTTTTGTTCTTTTGACCAGACAACTTGGCCTTTTTGTTACCACCTTTTCCCTTAGAGTTGAAAGATCTATTATTTCTTTTCCTCAAATTCTTATTCAATTTGGATATTGCCAAATTAACCTCAGTATTTACCTTGATTGATGCAAGGCGGTCCTATTCAAGTTCCAAATAACAAATATCATCGTCAAAGTCAGGCGCAATTTCATCTACTCCTAATTCGCATGCAGAGAGTGAATAATGGCTTGAACCTTTTTCTTTTTAGTCAACTTATGACCCGCATCACTTAGCTCGATGATCATGTTGTCCATCTTTTTGAGATGTTTCTTCATGGTGTGACCATGCCGCTTTTGATAAGTATTAAACCTGATGGTTAAGGAGCTAAGTTTGGTTAACGACACTCCACCAAATTTCTCTTTCAAGATCCTTGGCATTTTGATACTTGCGGAATTATGTAGTGATATCATCATCCATTGTACTAAGCAAAATGATGTGAGAAGTTGAGTTCTTTTTCTTCCAAGCTAGATAGGCATCTTTGTCACGACTATGTTGAGCGGTTGTGCCATATTTTGGTTCGACAATGATTGTTACCAGGGCATCTTGAGCGTCTTGCTCTTCAAGAGCATTTTGAATTTTCATGCTCTAAATCTCGTAGTTATCACCGTTCAACTTAAGATCGTTGTTTAGTTCAGCAACACTGGACTTTGATGCAATAACCATTCTTAAAACCTAAAATTAAGTTATTTAGTTGCACTTACACATAGGAGATATTGTAATACACTCAATTCACTATCCACTAAATTTGTCTAACTAGATCTCTTATTAAGCTCCAAATCAAACAAGGACATAAATGTACTGTCACCATCTCCAAAAAATAATTAATCTAGCTAGAGTAAATTTATGGATAGAAAATTGTCAAGATTATTTTGTTCGTGACTTAGCATCTATGTTCAACATTATTGTGCATTAAGCAACGCAACTCAAAACATAAGTAACAATAAGCAACATTCAGTCACATAATCTTACAATATTTATTATTCGAGTGAACAAATAACCACATTGATAAATGAATAATGAATAAATAGAAAATATCTTTTATTAAGAACATAGGGAACCTAAACAATCATAATAATTTGAGTTTACAATATAAATAAAAAATTCCACAAATTTTAATTTGTGGTTAAGACTCAACTTGTCCAAAATTTTAATCTAGAAACTATGAAATGGCTACTAAGCCTTATTCATAAGACCAAAGTATTCATTGAGCTAATCATCATAATCGGTGAGCCAAACACATATCTTTGGAAAACTCGAGGGGAGATGTTCACACATATACTTAGGGATGGTATATGAGATATGTCCCATAAAAGGGTGATCAATCGTATGACCATTCCTCAAGACTAGGTCATTAAGGCCTCGTGGTGGTAAGACACCTCGAGCCTCGAGTCGATCTAAGAATAACGAGACAATATAAGCATAATTATGATCCAACTCTGTAGACATTAATCATCTTAGCATTGGATGAGAGAGATAACATCTTAGGACATTGAGCATTCTTTGCTCGTCCCTACCACAAGAGAATCCACCATCCTAGACACACTCTTGCATTAGCTCATTCACATTAATGATGTGTTCCATTATGATGAAGATTTCATCTGGATGAACATACGTCGCCATACAAATCTTCTCAATGGCTCGCTTCATGCTCATCAATGTTGGTTTTCCCTCATTGGTGCGAGGGACACGAGGTGTTCTCTTCATCCTTGCGATATCTATAATGATTACAGACATGGATTAGATTGAAAAGCACATTTCAATCAATAAAGAGATCACTCATATTTATAAAATCACATTTATAAATAAGCAACATATTTATTAAAAAACATTAATAAATGAGCAATACATGTATAAAACATATTTATAAATTTCCTATACATAAAAACACATTTATAAACAAAACAATATAATTCCAAATTTGAAACCACAATTAAAACACATTTAACTAAGCAAACATAATTAATTAACACATTAATAATTGTGGAAATTGTTTCTTGAAATTGAAAGATTTTACAAAAAAAAAATTATCAAACATTCCGTAAAAATGTATATTTTAAATCATAGGGAAAATTGGCACCAAATTTTTGCAACCTCGGCATATGAAGTTTTTGTGAACACAGTGGTACATTCAGAATTCCAAAATTGTAAATTTCATTCTAGCATATTAGGACAATCGAATCAAATGCATATCAAATATTTGAACCAAAAATAAATTCTTTTTACAAAACAATAACGTCCAGTAGCAAGGTTACAAATTTAACGAAGCCTAACGAACAAATCATTAAAAATAACCTACACTCTAATACTAGCGAAAGTATTCTACACAAATATACATAATAAATAAATCATAGGGAATCGAGTCTACCTCGATTGATGCATAGCGGAAATCTGGTTCTATAGAATACAAAGGATGCATGGCGACACTAGTCTGCACGTACTACAAATCACGGTGAGGCGACGAGCACGTGGCATGTACCCGTAACCTTAATGCCACTAGATGAATACTGAGACACAAAGAAAGAAGAGAAAAATCTCTTTGTCTCCTAGGGAGGCCGACAACTTTAATGAGGGAGAAGAAGATAGACAACTCTGCTAATTTTTTGCTTGTAGCTCATAATTGTTGTCCAAGTTTTTCTACCTTATTAGGGTTTCTTCCTGAATAATTAGGAAATCTCTTTCCCAACTAATTAGGACTCCTTCCTAATTAGGATTCCACTTAATTAGGGATCTAAGCTAATTAAAAATTCTTTCTTCCTAAACTAATTAGGAAGTCAAACCAAAACCCTAACTGAACCAGTTATCAAACCGATTGACAACTACCCTAATTAATACATATTAATTTGGGTTCGGATTCCACCCATGACCTAGCATGGATAGACCCATTTTCTAATAGTTGGCAGGATACAACCAATTACTTATATAAAAAAGGACCAATTGTATTTACATATACGAGTTTTGCGAACAAGAGGTCAACTACGCCTATAAGAGCCGGTTCTGTGCTCGTTGATCGTCGTTTGGAGTGGAAAATGATATCTGGAAGTGTTTTACGTGCGCAGAAGGCTTCCCTATGCACGTAATAGCTATGTTACGAGCGTAGAACAAGTGCTGTGTGTGTAAAAGTGTGTTCTACTGTGTGTGTTTTGTCTGAAATGCACGTGCTGTCTTATGGGTTTATAAATATCCCCACTCAACTTCTCCTTAGCCATAACTCCTCTCAACCACTGAAATTACTCCCAGATCTGCTTCTCTTCATCTCCCATTGCTTCTCATTGATTCCACTTCGATTCTTGAGGTAAGAATGTCCATTAATCTCTTCTTTTCTTCATTATTATTTCACATTTGT
The DNA here is from genome assembly GCA_948243855.1 of Flueggea neowawraea. Classification (NCBI taxonomy): domain Eukaryota; kingdom Viridiplantae; phylum Streptophyta; class Magnoliopsida; order Malpighiales; family Phyllanthaceae; genus Flueggea; species Flueggea neowawraea. The sequence continues at coordinate 25,098 of CAODLS010171109.1, read as the reverse complement.
TCATCTAGGGTTTTTATTGAATGTTTGAGTTTGGATCTCTTCTTTCTGTTGTAATAGAAGTAAAATGTGGTTAGATTATGGTTATTGGAGGTTGGAATCATGGGATTTTAACTTCGATTTTGGAGGTATCCATGTTTGAACGAGATGGGTTGTTCTTGAGCTAGGGTTTTGGTTTTGGACGAATTCCTTGTTGGATATGAGTTGTTCCTGATGTATCTAGGTAGGAGAGACCTAGATTAACATAAATCCTTGTAGAGTTTGAAGATTTGATGTTGTTTGTTCTATGGGCTCAAGAAATCTAAAATTGATGTCGAGATTTCTTAATGATTTGAAGTTTCTTTTATGAAATTGGTGATGGATTCATGTTTAAGAGGTTGATAGTAACCAATGTGGGTGATTGGAATCGATTTCTATCTTTTGAATTGAAAGTTGGACTATTTGGGTAATTTTCCATTGAGGAGCAAACTTGATATTTTGCAAAGATTATGAATTTATGATCGATAGTGATGGATTCACATTCGATATATGCTTTCAACGACTATGGGAGTTGCATTGCATTTGCATATCATGCATTTGGTATAGTCCACAGTACCACATTTTGATATATGTTATGTATGTCCATGTTTACCTTCTTGTTCCTGCCAGCAAGGCCAGCCACCTACTAGTGGGGCTTGACTAGTGATTTAACTTGAACATCTAGGTGAGTGGATAGCAGGTTTAGAAGCATAGGCTGTGTCTTGAAAATTCTATTATGTTTTATGATGTGCTGAACATGCTTATGAAAATGGACTAATCTAATGATTGGTTAAATGGACATAGTATATAACTCGAGTAAGTGTTCCTCTAACTCGATTTATCCATTAAGAGCATCACGACTGTAAAGTTAATAACTCGAGTTATCCATTATACTAACTCGAGTTATCGATGAATATGATCGTTGGGACCGTTGACCTCCGACATTTGAACTCTGATCTTGTCAGTCTTTTTGCCACCAAGGGTTTACTCGAGTTAGGCAATTGGTTTACTCGAGTTAGCTCTTCATCTTCAAGTTGCTCGAGTAATGTATGATGTTGCTCGGGTAGAGGAGTTTGATCGAGTCTGAGATATGCAGCTTACTCGAGTTAAGTTTCCCTGTAACTCGAGTTATATGAGCCCTTCACAACTTGAGTTAATTCTTCAGTTTAATCGAGTTATGCAGATGCAATTCAACTCGAGTTATTTAACATGATAACACGAGTTAAGATCTTGTCTCATTCGACTCTACCATTCCAGTTTGCTTATGGTCTCTGGATTGTTTTGATAACTCGAGTTAGGTGCTTGGTTACTCGAGTAAAGCGTTCACGACCACATATAGAATGTTACATATCAAACTTAATTTTGTTCATCATAAAAAACAAAAGGGATCTAAATGTTAACCACCATTAGTTCAATAAGAAGCATAGGCTGTGTCTTGAAACTTCTATTATATTTTATGATGTGCTGAACATGCTTATGAAAATGGACTAATCTAAGAATTGTTTAAATGGATAAAATGATGATGTGATTTTTACAATCAACCCTATATTTTATGAAATTGATATATATATATATATATATATATATATATATATATATATATATATATATATATATATTTTCTATGATTTTAAATGATGAATTGCATGCCTATATATATATCTTTTCTATGATTTTAAATGATGAATTGCATGCCTATGATTTATGCTATGCAAGATTATGGTTTTGTTTTTATGATAGAGGACACCTATGCTACGGGGTCGAAGTAGCCTTTGGTATACCAATGATATATGTACTATGAAATTCCAACTGCCACGGATGTCGGTAGCCACGTGTTCTGATCCAACACGTGAATTTTTATGATAGTGGCCAAGTCCACATCACCCATATTATATGGTGTCATGAGCACACCCATGATTATGATCCCTTATCAACGATATATGTTTTAACTATGAAAACATGTTTTAAGAATTAAAAGGTTATTAAGTGCGTTTTCATGCTTGCTAGATGTTTTGCTTGCGAACGATTTTGAAATGATTTTCGAAAAACTATTACCTATAGCGTGTATATATGTATATATATGTGTCTATACCTACATGTGATATTTTTGAATGGTTTTCAAATAAGTCTTTATGAGGCACGTACGAGGCGGTCTAGAGTGTTTTCCTTCACTGTGCCCTGACCCCCTTTCTTTCTATGTCTACTGTTGATTTTATTTCGCAGGTTCATCGTTTTTTGCTTCGACAACTTTTCTGCATCTTGGATACCAGTGATGTGTCATTTGGTTAGTGACGCCCTTTTGATTGAGCTCTTATGTTTATGATTTTAGAGCTCTACACCAGGATGTTGTCGGGTTATTGGGTTGCCTTTTATACTTTGATGTATTTTGATATATTACAATATATATATGCTTGCTTTAAGTATTTTTATTTATGCTATACATTTATTTTTATCGTATGTTTTAAGTAATAAATATTTTAATCAATTGAATTTGGGTAGTATGTTATGATCCATGAGCCTTGTGCGAGATGTGCCGGGCTCCCATAGACGGTTCGCCTCGAACGTCAGTCGCAGGCTCGCAACTGGTCGCGACAATATAAATTTAATGCTATGGTAAAAAATCTAGTCCGCATTTTTTACATATAATTTTGTAATTACCTGGTGATTTAGAATTGACTGATCAATTGTCAACATGTTAGTCGATTTGAAAAGGAAAAATTACATAATTTTTTTATGTGATTTGATACTTTTGATCAAATTAAGATAATATTACTTATATTGGCTTAAATCAATGCATGCATATGCATTCACTTGATTAATATTATAATATATGAATTAGAATATTTTATTTTGATGAATCTATACACTTCTCTAAGAAAAAGAAATAATATATTTAATTTATGAAAGACTTATAATTAAAATTATGAAATTTTATAACAATTTCAAATGTTTAATACTTATAGTTTCTCTCTTAATTTACCAATAATTTAATTTTTATTATTTAAGTACTAATTTTAAAAATATTTTATAACAAAAATATATTATTTATTAATTAAAATAAAAATATTTTTATTTACCGTGCATAACACGAGTATTGCTCTAGTAATTGTAATGTTAGAACAATAAAAATTATCACATGTTTGATATCAAAACTTTATCACAACTTAGATTGTAAGAAAAGATTGTTCTTTAACCTTTTTCTCAAATTTACGAAGTTCTTGTGAGAGATGAACGAGGGAATTGAGTCCATCCATAATGAGACCACATGCTTTATTAATCTCTACTAATTATCATAATATTATTAGGTAGAGAAGAAAGGTCCACCACCATATATATCTACTCATGTGCTAATTAAAGAAGATCCAAAAAAGAATCTAAGTTGTCGTTGCATTGAGTGTTGACCTAACCCATGCGATTTGTTTAGGTATCAAATAATAATGATTTGTAATTGGTTTAATAAAAAGTAGCCCACGTTTTGGTTGGCTGTCATGGTTTAATAAAAAGTAGCCCGCGTTTTGTGCCAACTTGTAATCACATCTATCTCATGAATGTTAATTGCATGGTTTGAGAAGAATCCCCTAATAAGCCCCGATATTTTTCTGCTCTTGTTCCAAATTATTTTAGAGTAATTTCAGTTGTAATTAATGGGTGTTAGTTTGAATGAACATATGAGAAGTCTTTACGTTTATTTCTTTATTTTCTTGAAATACCTTAAAATTGGAAACTAAAAAAATTATCCTTACTATAAAATAATAATTTTTTTGAAGGGGAAACGTCTTTAAGCCAGTGAAATTATGTAATTTCAAGCACTCTTCAAAATAACTAATAAGAGAAGAAAGGCAGGGCGCAGTCTTATTCTTAGGAACCTTTCGAAGCTCAAGTCAATATTTTGACAAATTTTTGATCAATTTTGAAACGAGTAAAATATGTCTTCTGAATGAAATTGTGCCTAATTATAGGTAGGGGTGCTCATGGGTCGGTTCGTTTTCGAGATTTGGAGATCTCTAAAACCGAACCGAAGTTTACAGATTTTGTTTTCACAAGAACCAGAATCGAACAAAATCTCTGAAATTTCATTTCGGTTCGGATTGAAGATTTTGGTTCTAAAAAAAGGGATGGTTCTGGTTCAGTTCTCAGAGATTTTTTTTTTCAACCAACATGAAGGGAAAAAAATTGGCAGAAAGCACCAAAATTTGATTTCAATTATCATTTGCAAACCCTCTTTCATTAAGGGGAAATTTTAATAGATGCAAAACATTCACAAGACACCAATGAAGACATCAAAACCCTCCAAATCATAGAACACCCTTTTAAGATTTGACATTTCAAAAACCAAAAAAAAAAATCTTATCAACCTTCCATTTTACATGAAACCCACATCATTGCAAACCCTCCTTCATCAAATCCATCAGATCCAACAAAAAGATCACACATTTCTAATAAACCCAATTGAGAAATAGAATATCTAAACAAAGTAGAACGTAGTGAAACAACATTAGCGACTAAAAATGCATTTTTTTTACAAAAGATCTTTCCAGATCTGTACTGAAAGAATCGATTGGTTAGGGTTTTGCCGCTTCAACCATGCCGCCGCCTTCGTCTTTGTCGAACTCTTGGGAGACTTCGTTAGGGCTGGAGAAGTTCCAAAAGATATCAGATCTGATGGAGGCAGTGTTAGAGGCAAACTTATCGGCAATGTTTAAGTTGAAGAGTCAGAGATCTAGGCCCCAAATCTGTCCTCGGATGGCAAAAAAATGAATTGATTTGACGAAGGTGACGCAGATCTGTTGCACAACAATGGTAAAAACTGATGCTAGAGGAGGAGTTTGGAGAGGTGGAGTAGACGACAGCAAAGAAGAGGAGAGGCTGAGCAAGTGAGCAGTGACAGCAAGAGGCGAAAACGATATGCTTCGAGAGAGAGCAAATTTAGTGTTTGTGTTCCAAACGAATTGGGGATGGCCAGGCCGAGAGATTTAGGACGATTTTTGTTTTGTTAAACAAAACACGACGTCATTTTAATAATTTATTATTTTAATATTATTAATTTCATAAGAAATATGCATTGATAAAATATAGTTTACTACTATACTTACAATATTGTGCCTAATAAGTTTTTTATAGAAAATAAATTTATAGCAATTTTTAATGATAATGCAAGTATAAATAGAATAGTCACATCTAATAAAAATATATAATATCGATATGTATACTACATTGGTTCAATGTATTCATACATGTTCTAAATGTAGAACAAATAATAATAATATCGAATTAAAGCCTTTCAAGAACACCTATGTACACCTTTGAACACCTATATACACCTTAAAAATACTATGAACACCTATGTACACCCTTGAGCACCTTTAAACACCTATGTGTACCTTTGAACACCTTTGTACACCTATGTACACCTTTGAACAACTATGAACACCTTTGAACATCTATGTACATCCTTGAATCCCTTAAAACAACTATGAACACCTATGTACACCTTTAAACAGTTTTGTACACCTATGAAAATTTTTGAACAACTATGAACACCTTTAAACACGTATATACACCTTTGAACACCTATAAATATTTTTGAATTCCTATATTCACCTTTGAACACGGATATACACCTATGAACACCTATGAATAGTTTTGAAAACCTTTGAACACCTATATACAGTTATGGCTATATACACCTTTGAATACTATGTACACTTTTGTACACCTATGTACAACTTTGAACACCTATGTGCACCTTTGAACACCTATGAATACCTTTGAACACCTATATACACCTATGGTTGTATATGTCACGACCCATTCCCGGATCGGTGACCGACGTACTAGGCAAATCGTCTGTAGAAGCCTGACCCATCTCGCACAACGGTCAAAGAACAAAACTTAACGAATTTATTTCTAACCATATTAAAACCATTTATAAAAGGTTAATAAGTACAAATCTAAATTTGCTTAAAAACATAAGTTTTAATAATAATAATAAAATATTTGGTAAATAATAAATCATGTTTACATATCAAATAAGTATACAAAACATGCACGCACAAGTAGACCGGTGTAAAACAACTAACAAAATAATAACTGAGTCCGAATGAAAGGGCATTGACTGCAACTGCATAATGCCTTACTAGATGTTGAATGCCAATAGATTTCAATCAACCGAAAACACCTGCAAGTAAGAATACAAAAAAATAGACAGAAAAGAAAGGGGTAAGAACTCTAGTGAGGAAATGACATTCTAGAGCGGCACCGGGCCTCATGCAAACCGTTTTGAAAACACTTTGAAAATATCACACGCAGATATAAGTGTATATACATATACACATTAAGTACAAAGTAATAGTTTCGAAATTCATTTTGAAATCATTCGCAGCAAAGGCAAACAACAAACGACGATCGTGCAAAAATGTTTATTTACAAATCACAGAACGCAAATCCAAAACATTTATTTTGAAATCGTATAACGCAAATATCAAAATATTTGGTTTCAAATCTCATAACACAAATATCAAAATATTCAGTTGCAAATCCAATAGCTCAAATATCAACACTTCAGTTTCAAATCATATAACGCAAATATCGAAATATTTGGTTTCAAATCTCATAACACAAATAACGAAATATTTAGTTTCAAATCTTATCGTACCAAAACCAGTCTAACATAGGACTACTATCAAAGTCAACGTGGATTCCGCCACGAGATCATATGTGGTCTCCATCACTAATAAAAATACGTGGACACCACCACTAATCAATATTAAATCATATGTCGGACCAGGATACATGGCTACCAACATCCCTAGTAGCTAGAATTTCTCCAAGCATTGGTATACCAAAGGTCACGTTTCACCCCCGTAACAGAGTTGTCCTAAGTCATCATAATTTTTAGCAAAAACGTATTCGCAAATTCAAATTCATATTACAGGTTACACCACTGTCAAATCATGCAATAGATGATTTCATAAATCAATAACAAGTGAAATAATAACCTTTATCTCATAGAAGTATAGATTCCGCAGTCATTTCAGAGAAACAAAACATTTTTCCTTCTTACAAATCAAATACTCGTATCAGCAAAACTTTTATCCCAAACGAAATCTCAAAATCCAAAACAGAGTGGTTATGAACAAACCATAATAAAAATCAATTTTGATATTTATTTTAAAACCATCAAAATTTTAAAATCAAAGTATTAAAAATAATTCATAGTTCAAATAACTTTCCAAAACAAATTTCATCATTTACTGAAATTCTGAAAAATTTTAGAAAACAAATTCAAATCAAATAAGTCATCACGTAGACCAAATTTTAGGATTTTCTATCCTTAAATTATTCAGGATTATGTGCTATAGTCTCAACATAACAAAAACATATAAGTTAGAAGACATAGCCTATGTGTCTGAAGCTGTCATTTCACTCACCTAAAAATCCAAGCTGAATGGCCCAAACACGTACCACTGGTGGCCAACTAATCTCATTGACCATGATATGAAACTGAACAAATATATATATCAAACATATACATATTAGAAACAAATCCAAATGCGATATTGTGGTAATATTAAATGCATGATATGCAAATGTAGACTCTTAAGGTCCCAAAAATTCATACCGAATGATAATCTATCACTCTGAACCCAAAATCCATAATCTAAGTAAAATTACAGTTTGGTCCTCGACTAATGTAAAATTACAATATAGTCCTCAAAACTTGGCAAATTTCAAAATATTTCTCAAGCAATCCCAAATTATCTACTAGTTCTCCAAGTAGTCAAAATAGCCAAATAAGACCCCTAAACTCTCAGAAATCGCGAGACAAGCAAATTACAGCTTTGGTTCTTCAAAACCATGGCTCACTTAAGTAAACCAAAGGCTTACTCGAGTGAAGCTTAACCTTGTCTTACTCGAGTAACGGCATGACTTACTTGAGTAAGAAACAACCCAAAAATTTTCCAAATTCATCTAACTTCAATTTACCCAATGAAAATCATTACCAATCACCCACATTACCCATAATCAACATCCTGAACATGAATCTATTATCAAATCCATCGTAACAACTCAAAATAATCAAGACTCTCCGTAAATTCGGCCAAACCCTAACCCATTCAAAGAACTCATCAAATCTTTCAAAACCAAGCTTCATTCTTGTGTATCTAACATTAATCTATCATAACCTAACATCCTAAAACCTCCATTTCATCAGAAGTCAACACATCCAAAGCCCACACTCAAACACCCAAAATGTTCTTCAATGATTCAAACTAAAAAAATTAAGTAATAAAGAGTTTAGAGACTAGATCTTACCTCAAGAAGTGATGTAGAACCAATGAGAGGCAATGCGCAAGCAAAACAAATGGATTTGGAGGTGAGAGAAGTGAGAAAAAAAATGAGAGAGCTGAGAGGGTCGGTAGGGGGTATATATAAAACCCTTGATCAAAACTGCGTCGTTTAATTGAGTATCAACCTTTTCTCAGCACTTACTTGAGTAACTCGAAAAGTTACTCGAGTAAGTCTTGCTCCAGGAAGAACTTTAGCCTTGCTCACTCGAGTAACTCTAAAAGTTACTCGAGTAAGTCTCACTTCTAGCACAATACTGAAGCATGAACTTACTCGAGTAAGACCAACCTTTACTTGAGTGATTCAACCTTCGATTACTCGAGTAACATGAAAGTTTAGTCGATTAACTCGCATCCAAAGGGGTTCAAAACAACACATTCACACACGTTCACTCAAGTAACTCCATATTTACTCGAGTAACAAGATACACACTCAACAACCTTTAATTACCCAACACTACTAACATTTAATGAACATCTATGATCTTTCAAGATCAAACCGAGATCAACTAAACACCAAAATTTTTTACAAATTCACCTCTTCAAACTCAATTGACATGATCAAAATTGAACGAAACAAATCGGGACTGATTGGGATGCTACATAAGACCGGTAAAAAACGGACAGGATATTACATACTTCCCGCTCAAAATAAATTTGTCCTCGAACTTCCAAACAAAGCAGGTCAAAGCTGAAATCAACTCTAAATCTTCAAACCAAAGTTGAATCCAAATTCTCAATATAACTCACCAAGGTAAGAACTAGCACACAACTTGGTCAAACCCAAAATCTCCTCAAAAAACATCAAATCCAAATCTCGAAGATACCTTAAAACTTTGAAGTTCAATATATAATCACAGTTATCAAACTATGAACCCAATAGAGCTAACACTCGCTCAACTCAGCGTTGTATCCATGCAAAAGATGGTACAACTATGCAAACAAATGAGGCAGAAGATGCAGGAATTGCAGGAGCAAAATTCAAAGACCAAAACCAATAGGCATTGACTTAAGAGTCAACAGAATTAAATAGGTGTGGATAGCTATCTAGCGACCTAAAAAATGGTGCTTCAGAGGAACACTTAGAAATGCTCCAACAAAGAGGAAAGACTAAGTCTAACCTTGACTGACAATGACAACTAAGAATGGGACGAATCTGGAGATACCAGAACGTACAAAAATATAAGGCAACAAAGAAATATGCCCAAAGCTCAAAGAATCAGATTCTAGAGAGTACAAACTCAATGCTTTTCCAAATATCAAATATATAGAGGGTTCTGATACTTGACCCAATAACATAGCAGAACAAAGATAAATCAAACTATTAGCCGGGCTACAAAAGATAAGTCCTGGCAAAGACACCTAGTTTGGATACACAAAAATAGACTCAACTCGATCTGCAATCACAGAGGTCAAGAAAATGTGGAACAAGTCCAGACATCACTAACAAAGGTAGCATAAACACTTCAGAAGTGATCTACTAAAGCACAATCTCCATAATCAATCAAACAAAACTTATCAATTCTTTCATATTTTTCCCAAACAAACGAGGCCTAAAATCTATATTTCAAACTTGAGTTCTTAAACCCGATAACATCTCAAATTCTTAACCCACAATCATGGGAAAGATAACTATTATTTCCACATTCTTGTGCAATAAATGATTTCAAATCCGCAAAGCCAAATCTCTTAAACAAGGATCACCCAAATTGAATCACAATCTCAAATTTGATTTATCAGAATTCAATGAACATCAAAGAATATAACCTTTGTCACTAATGAAGATATTAACTCATATCGTAAGTGCTCCAAAGCCTACATCATTCTTATTGATTCTCGTAACCCAAATCCATCCAAAATTCTAAGTGAATTCACATACTCACAATCAGATGCAGATCATCTCTCTAGTTACAATCACTCATCATTTAAGTCAAACTTAAATCGATTCCTGAAGTCTTATTCATATCTCTTCTATTATCATGTTTGTTTATTCTCAACAAAATTATCGTTTACAAAAATGATCATACCAATGATCGTTACCAGAAATCATCAAATGATTTAAGGAAATCAAAGAAGTCATCACATGAATTCGTCACCAAATCAATAATTACATATCTCGTTAATCCTTGCTATAGACACTTGTCTTTGACGTCAAAGGAATCACCAAATGACTTTATCGCAAAATCAAAAACGACATACTACTTTCACCGTTAGATTATCTCACTAATCCATCTAAGATAATCCTCCAATTATCATATACTGAATATCCTCAAAGTTAATAGGATCCAAAAACATAGGTGTCAAATTTATTCCTTAGTCAAACCGATCGGCTTACAAAAAAAATTATTAAATCTCTTCTCATATCGACAATAAATTCATAAATGATTCCATTAACCATAGTCTTAATATTTCAAAGCCTTCTCCAAGTATTGTTTCTCTCAAATCAACTCCAAACAACGTACATGACATGAAAACTGATCTCAGATCTCATCAATTTCAACTCCAATAAACCAAAAAATTATCTCAGAAACATTACTTGTTAAGCTCCTTCCGCAACATAACATACTTAACAACATTGTTAAGCTCCTCTGCGCTTAACAATCTCATTGTACCATTTAATTTCCTAATATCGAACCTCAAATCAGACTTGCAAAAATATTCTCAATAACATATCAAATATTAATATCTTATCTCTCAAATTCCCCAAATACCAAAATCCAAAAATACCATAATTTCGGTCTCACATAGCATGAATTCTTCGTTCACGCGACATATCAAATCTCAAATCAGCTTTATTAATTATTGCTACCGAATAACAAATTAGATGTTTCCTCAAGTTTCTCAAATTCTCCAAATTACAAATAAGTCGAACGCAACAGGGAAGGTACAGGTAGTGGCGTGTGTGGCGGCTGCCCCCTACCGAGGACCCGGGGTACTCCTATACTCCCCTCCAGCCCACCCTGGCCTTTGGATCACTCACCATGCTTTCTTCCCTTTCCTTGGTTTTTTGGTCCCTTCCTCATATATGTGACTGTGTTTTGGGGTTTTCTTTGCGTTAGCAAAATGAGGAAGGAGACTCTTTCTATGACCTTGTTCACCTAACCGTTTATAGGTTTTTAGCCTAATTGAAACGGCGTCGTTTTATTCTGACAGTGCCAAATTCAGTGGATCATTCAATGAGCCCAAAATAAGTCCATTTCTTTAAATCAAGGGCTTAAGCCCAAGATAATATTTTTTATTAATTAAAATAGTATAGCAGATAAAATTATAATTTAGTGGTACTTAAAAAAAACTATAATTTAATGGTATGAAATCATTGAAGAATAGACTAATTGAGTTGAGTCGAACTTTGGCATATTAAAAAATAGCTTGTTTAACAACTTAAGAGAAAACATAAGACTTACTTGATTAAAGAGATGGAAAAACCATCACTTACTATCATCATTACCGTGTGGAAATTTTCTGCGAGAGAGTACAAAATGTTATGACTTTAATCTACTTTTTTTTTATTTAAAGTTGACTCATTACTTAATTTAAATACTCTTGATGTAATGTTAGGTTATTGATTCAATTGCATAAGAGAGATGGATCATCATTTCTCTGAAGCAAGTACATATTTACTTGATTGCATTGCATGTCTTGATCCAAGCAATGGATTCTGTAATTTCTATGTGGATAAAATTGTCCATCTTGCTCATTTTTATCTAGAAGGCTTTCTATATATTGATCGCATATTGATTTATCAGGAACTTCAAACTTTTCTAAGTGATGTAAGAAGAGATAAACGGGTTCTCTGATATAGAATACTTGGGAAGTCTTGCAAATAAGATGAAAGAAACTATGAAAGATAAGAGTTTTTCTGTTGGTCTATCGTTAGGTTGAATTGACATTACTCCTACAAGTTGCTACTGCATCTGTTGAAAGAATGTTTTATACTATGAAAACTATGTAGACTTAATTGCGAAATAAAATGAGAGATGAATGGTTAAATGAAAGCTTGGTGGTATTCATTGAGAAGGATATATTTGCAACTATTGACAACGAACCCATTTTAAATCGTTTTCAAAATATGGATAGTCGTAAGAAACAAATATCTTGCACCACAAATCTGAGTGTATCTTTATTTGTACTCTTTTTATATTTTAATTTGTCTTTAATATAATTTTTTTCGTACTCTATATATATCAATATATTTTTTTTTGTAAAAAAAATTCATTTTAGTCAATCCTAATCCGACCCCAGGTCTGGAAATTTTTGGATTCGCCACTAATTATGTAATTAACTGAATTCGAGATTTAAGGCGTTTACCCACTTATTTTGACTGATTTTGATTTAGAATCTCAAGATATTCTTTTAGAAGTGCTTACGTTTTGTGAGAAAATTCTAAAGGGTCCAAATCATTTAGATATTTGCATAATGTCATCTAACGAGGCCAACCTTCTAAACTTCATGAATTTTGGACCGAGTTAATTATCTCAGGTATCACTTTGAAAATTATGATTTGCTATAAGATCATTCGTAATTTTGATTTTTAAGAATGCCATTTTTTAAACTCTTGATTAATTTTGATTTTTATGAATGTCATTTTTAAACTTTTATTTTTTAAAATGTCAGATTCAATATCAAATAAAATTCAATTTTTCTTCTCATTTTTACAATTTTTTCCCATTCTTCTCTCTTTCTCTCTTCCTCCCCACCCAAACCCTAGCCATCATTCATCTCCACTCTCCTCCGTCTCTGGTCACACCCATCACTCACCTTCTCCAACGCGACTTCTCTTTTCCTCTCTCCCGCTTCTCTCCGTCATCTTCTCTCATCCCTCCCTTGCGCCGCCGTTGTCTCTCTTTCATTTCTATCTTTGCTTCATCCCTCCCTCATACCGCTTGTCGCTCATTCTCTCTCCAGCTTCTCTCCGTCATCTTCTTTAATCCCTCCCTTCTGCCATCAGCCACTTGTTTCTTCTTCCTCCCCTCTCCTTGTCAATTTTGCTCTTCTGATCTCGCTCTTTCAGATCTGCAATCATCAAACCATCGTCCTCTCATTCAATTGTCCTCATGTCGCTATCAATTTCATAAAGCGTCGGCAGCGGCGGTAGAGGAATGGTGGCGGCGGCACAGAACAAACCCTAACACTTCAATTTCTGTTAATTACTAAACAAAATATATTTAAATTTATAAAAAAAATAAAAAAGTGAGCTAAGTAATTATTATTAAACAAAATATAATTAAGTTTTTTAAAAAAAAAATAAGTGAGATTCAGAGACCTTCAACGGAGACCCCTGAATACCTGTGTAGACCTCTAGTGAAAATCCTTGGAGACAATTGGAGACCTCTAGTGGAGACTCTAGAGACATCCAATGGAAACCATTGGAGACCCTGGAGACCTCTAGTGGAGACCTATGAAAACCTCCAGTTGAGACCTCTGGAGACCCTCGAAGACCTCTAGAGACCTTTTCTGGTTGTTTTGACTTTCTCGTAAAAAATTAATTTCTCACGAAAATATCTCTATTATGAAAATCTGACATTTTTTAAGTTTGGTTATCCGCACGTTTCCATAATTGAAAATATGTTTGTCAGCTTCTATTTTTTTAATTTTTATATTTTTAATTAAAATAAATGTGTGATTTTCCCTTTTGGACCCAGTCAAAAAAATGTGGAAGTTACACACTTTGATGTTCTATAAAAAAAATTCCAAAATGAGGTAATTTTAAAAGTCTTACAATGTTTGATAAGCTATTTACTTATGATGAATGATGACGTATTTTCATATTTTAATAATTTTGATATTCTTACTTGGTGAAAGACAAATAGTGTGAAGTATCTAACATTACAAGCTATTGCTAGAAATATATTTACTATTCCTATTTTTTATTGTTGCTTTTATCCTAAATTTAGCCTTAAATGAAAGACTAAAGATTTCTCATCATAGTCCCCAGAAAAAAACAATCGAAGCTTGATGTGTGCTCAAAGTTGGTTATGAAATGCTATAAGTAAATTTAGAATAATATTTTTAGTTTGTTTAAGTTATATGTATAAATAGTATGGAATTTCTACATTCCCAAATTTTTGGAATTTCTGTGATTTTGAAAAATTGATCCAAATAGATTTAAAACATTCCAATGGATGAATCATTACTTCAAAAGATAATATGAATTATAAACATTCCCAAATTCATTTTTCTTAATCTAGAAAGAATTTATTCTCATTTAATATTTTCAACAAGTCATAATTTTTTTTGTAAATATAAAAATTCAATTATAAAACCTTGGTGCTAACATATATAAATGCAACAAATATCAATCCACATCAAATTCATCTTCCACATTAAAAATCTCACTAAGTTTATGAATTATTCAAGTTCAATCAACCAACTTGTTCTTATATCAAATATGTAATTAAATTTGATATCAAAACATATTATATAAATATAATACTTGCAATCAATTACTTGAAATAGCATAGAAAAAACAAATTTACGAGAAGAGGAGAGAATATGATGATGTGTGTGAAGGGTGTGGTGAATCAGGGGTTTAAATAAATGCTCCCCTTTCTAAGCGTGTGGTTAAAATATAATTATTCCCTTACTTTTCATCTTCTTGTTTGGTCAAATTGAGAATCAGATGATGTCATAAATCATGTAAAGTGTATGAAGTGAATGAAAGATTGTTGGACAAATTTTCGTTCATGCCTTGATTGAGTTGAGATAATAGAGAAGAGAGAAAACGAACACAACAATTTATAGTGGTCCGGTCATCCGCTCCTACGTCAAGTACCTAAGTTTCCACTTAGAATTTTCCCAATTAACTATAACGATGATAACATCTCATGCCGACCTCAGTCATGTCAATGTATGTACAAGTCTACAAATCAGCTCAAAAGCTAACCTGCTAGTACCTAGGAAAAATTTTGTACTTTATGTGAGTCTCAACTCAATAAAGAACCCAACATATTTCAAACATTATAATAAGGTACAATATATGCAATCAATCCAATAGGTAACAAATAATCCATATATAATAAGCATGCGAAGCAATAATTCGATAATGGCACAATATATCAAGTATTGCCCCGGGTTTTTAATATAATAAATCTTAAGGGTCTTTTCAATACCAATAGAATTGGTCTGAAGGTCTTGTCAATATCTGATAGAATTGACTTGCAGGTCTAGTCAAATAAATTGATGATCAACCCAATATAGTAGAATGGATTCTAGAAGTGGCTCCTACGAGTTTTACCACACATAGCACTTATTTCCATCTACTTTCTCATATAAGCAATATTTTTAGTAAAATTGCATATACCTAAACACATTGGCCATACAATTCATTTTAAGCCATATGAAATCAAATGCAAAATGTATACATGATGTATCTCAATAATATTCCGATAACTCATATATTGTGTCCAACATATGATCATCAATACTTCAGTGCATATCAAATAAGAATTCACCAATAGCATAAAATCAGATAGTGAACAATATACATACCAATAACTCCATATATCTCATATCAGCTAATAGCGATAACAATATATCAAATAATATGCAAATATAGCACTTAAAGCACGTAATGGTTCACTCACAAGACAAAGCAAGTTTTTGACTCCTAGCTCACCTCTAGAGCCTCTCCACAACCCTTCTCGCCTAATACACATAATCATACAATTTATCAAAACAGTGCCTATAATGGATTTCTTAGTTCAATCTCAATTGAACAGTCTATGTTTTACTTAGCTTATCTGGAGTTACATGATTCCACTTAAATTGACATAAATTTTCTTTAAAAGTAGACATCGTAAGCTTTCTATACATATAAAGTATGAATCCTAATTCAATTTGTAGAATTATTGGTGAATTTTTGAACTCAGGCCAATTCATATTCATATTGAAGACCTTCAAGTCATATTCATACTGGAGACCTTTAGGTCAAATTTCATATGATGTTGGCCAGACAAATACACAGTGGCATGCAGGAATCCTTGGGTGATACATAGCTTGTCTGGTCATAACATATAAACTGGAATACAATGGCATATGCATATGTTTGTGTGACATAGTTAATCAATTATTTGTTATATGCTTATGTTTGCTTGAGTTTTATCTATGATGGTTTATGCTCATTGAGTTACGACTCATATAAAGCACAAGTATTTTTCTAGGTAACTATAGCTAGTAGATCTTTTCAGTTGATTTAGAGCTAAAAGTCAGTAATAGTAGCATGAGTCACAGGTCGGTCGACTGGTGTTGTAGACTCCCTCTTCCTCAGCATTTACATATATAGTTAGATGAATTTTGGCTTGTGTGTATAAAATTTTAAAACTGGCTTGTTTATATGTCTTATATTGATGTATATGGTTATGTTTTCATGAAAAAAATGTATTATCTTGATGGATATCTATAATGGTATATGATTATATAACTATAGCTTAAATCACATAAAAAGTATAGGGGTGTTACATGTTTAGTATTCTTGCTCAATCCAACAAAGCTTTACAATAAGGTTGATTACGACTCACACCTTTAAGGCCAACACAAGGTTGATACTTGGCTCACACCTTTAAAGCCCTCACAATATTGTTTTCTTAGATTCACAACTAATCTTTCCCACACTTAAAGTGTATACAAAAGGAATATAAATAATAAAGCACTATGCTAGATTTTGGTGTATGAAATTAATGCTTTTGATTTTGCCTCTAGCTTGATGTTTGGTGTTTTATACTTGGAATTCATAGGGGGTTTAGTACAATGATATCATGTGTTGTTCCACCATTTTTCTTCCTTCTCTTGATGTATTTATAGCCTTTTCATGCCATATGATCATTAGAGTTGAGCAACTAGCTGTTAGAGTGCATTTAATGTTGTTTGGACTTTTTGGAACACTCTAACATACGTTATGAATATGCTAACGTATGTTGATATTTTTTTTATCTATTTAACATATGTTACCTAAAATTAGCCTACGTTATTCTTCGTCCTGTAATCTTCAGTAGCTTATGTTTCCATTCTGATGCTTCTTACGTACTTTAACAAAACACTTATGTACTTTATGACGACATCTTATGTACTTTAGCATTTCTGTTACGTACTTTATGATGTTCCAGTGGCTTCTTTTGCAACTTCAAGCCTTCCAACGTGGTTAACTCTACTTCTTGCCTTTTGCTCATCATCTAAACATAGAAGGATCTTAATGTAGATCACACATAATCCAACAAAGATGTGACACATGCTTGACCTTTTTTTTTCTTGAAAATTTCTTTCTTCGATGTGAAGACATGTACCATGGTCATAGGAACATCACCATGGTCATGGTGAATGAGTGTGGCCTAAGATGGAGGACCATAGGAAGCATGATCTAGCCACTCCATAGTCCAGACTCATCCTACGATCATGGGAATTAGCCATAGGTTGAAAGACAATTAAAGGCTATGATCCAAAAGTTCATCACGGGTGTGGTGATTGGCTGTGGCCATTGAGCAACTAGACTCCACAATCCAGAATGTCACCACGGGTATGGTGACTGACTTGATGCCTACTACTTCAAAAAGACTCACTCATGCATAAAAAAAAAACTTAGATTTTTTTTTGTATTTTCCAATACCTAATAAATATGCATGAATTAAAATGCAAAATAATACAAAAAATTACTCAAAAACTAAAATGAAAGAAAAAATATAAATGAAAGTAAACAACTAATACGAGTTGCCCCCTTTAAGCGATTGTTTAACATTCTGATCCTAATAAAAGATAAGGCTCATCTTACCAAAAAGTGAAGGGTACCCTTCACCTAGACTTGTTGCCGGTTCCAGAACAGACGGTTCCGGTTTCTAGAATGGAGGAACCGAAACCAAACCGTGGTTCCCACGGTTTGGTCCGGTTCTGGTTTGATTCGGTTCCAGTTCCGGTTTGGACCAGTTTTGACTGGCTTTGACCGGTGCAACCGTTTGTTCCGGTTCGGTTCGGTTTCCTCTTTTTTTTTAAAAAAAAAATTGTTTTTAACCATCTATTTTATCCCGTCAATTATTTTTCCGGTTTGTCAATTTTCTTATATTAAATAATTTTCTATAGTATTACTAATACATTGTATTCCAATTTTTTTTAATAATTTCCAAACAAATTAACTATTCTACTAGTAATTACATCACATAATTTTAAACAAAATAAAAAAAATTCATTATATTTTATTAGATGTCCTCATTTGTGGCGGAAAATACTGTGATTACAATACCGAATTTAATTATACAATTCAACAATTAACAATACATGATAAATCAAAATACAAAGTAAAAAAGAAAAAAAAAACTAAACTAACTCTCGTAGTTGGAGTCAGAAGTATTTGTGTTTAATTAAATTTAATGAAATAACAAAATAACTAAATTAAACTATAGTAAAAAAGTAGAATGAATTAAAAAAATGTAATTGCAAAAAATAACTTAGAGAAATATAGAAAACATAATTGTAATAATAAAATATATAAATAATTAATAAAAACTATTTAGAGTAAAATAAATTTTGAGAGAGTGAGAATGTAGAAGAGATTGAGAAAGAATGAATGGTTTAAAATTGGTAAGATGGGTGGGGGTATTTATAGAGTTGAAAAAGAAAAAAAAACAAAAAAAAAAAAAGAAAATGACCAGTTTCCAATGGTTATATGGCGGTTCGAACTATCGGTTCCACGGTTTTTGGAGAGGTCGAACAGCAACCCTCCGGTTTTGGTAAGCCAGTTCCGGTTCTGGTTTGATTACAGTTTTGACCGGTCCTGTTCCAGTTTGGTTCGTTGGTTTCGATTTGAAAATAACATGTCTACCTTCACCATAAGTGCCTTAGTCAACTGCTTCTAGTTCTTAATTGTGCTATTCAAATGGCACCCGAGACGGGCTCTAATCTTCTTATTTTGCTTTAAAGACTGGGTAAGCTTATTGTTTGACATAACTTCATTCAATTCCTTAGCATTGGATTGGTCACCAAACTCATGCTTCACCAATGTTTCCTCTAGGTTTTCCTCATTCTTTCTAATCTGCATATCCTTAGAACCAAACTTTTCAACCATGCTAATCACTTGAATATTATAAACCAAGGTATACTTTTGAAAAGGAGTAAGATAAAAGACCACACTCTAAGACTAAGTTTACCAACATGCACATCAATAAATTCTCTAGAAGTTGCAAGGAATGTTCTACCTAACATTATGGATGCATCAAACTCTCCTTCCATATCAAGGACAACAAAATCTACCAGACATACATAAGTATTAACCTTAACAATGACATCCTCAACTAGTCCTTTAGGTAGCTTAGTGGACTTATTTGTTTGCAAATACATGTCAGTAGGTTTCATTAATAAACTTAAGCTTTTTAAACGATGGATAAGGCATGAAATTAATGATAGTACCCAATTCCACTAAGACATGCTCAATAAAAACATTATCAATATGGCAAGGTATAGTGAAATGTTCTAGGTCTTTGAGCTTTTTTGGAAAAGAGTTTTGATGCGGCACATTCTTCAACAAAGTTCGTAGAGCCCCTCTAGAAGCTTCTTTTTGCCAAAGATTTCTTTGAGAAACTTTAAAAAATTCAACATTTAAGACAAGATATCAAGGAAAGGTAAGTTGACATAAATTTGTTTGAAAATGTTGAGAAACTTCCCAAAGTTCTCAATAAAGGCTTGTCTTTGAAGCTTTTGAGGATAAGGAATGGTGGGCTTGTAATCTGACACCTTATTCTCATCATTGATTACCTATTTAGCCTTTTCCTCAAACATCTCTTCATCAACCTTTTCTTGCGCTCTTAGTTTGTTAACTAATACTTCTTAATGCAGTAAGAATTGTTCAACTTGATATTTCTTGATTCTCAATCACGTTACCACTTCTTAAAGTAATAGTATTAACATGCTCTCTTAAACAAGAAACCATAAGTTGTTTACCCTTTTCTAAGAGAATTTTCTCAATTTGACCCACTAGCGTCTCAATATTCTTCAAACATGCTTCAAAATTTTGCATCCTTGTGTCATTGGAAGTGGTATACTTCCTAAACTCTTTCATAGTCATAAATTGCTCTTGTCTTATTTATAGGAGTGAAGGAGGTTGTTTATCATTGTTAGAGCCTCTGAGGTGGTTTTAGTGCTTTAGGCATTGGTAGAGGAACTTGATCTTCTTGGTTTCTTTAAGAGAAATTAGGATGGTTCCTCCATCCAAGATTATAGGAATTGGAGTAAGAGTTGGCTTGAGGTGGACTTGGATAATTTTTGGTGAATTCGCAATGATCCATGAATGGTGATGAAGAAAAATTGGAAAATGAATTTCCAACTTGGCATGAATCATTTGAATGACCTCTCCCATAAACTATGCATACCACATTGTTAGTCAAATTGTCTATTTAGGCCATGAGAGCCGAGATTGCATCTGAACTATGAATTCGATGATTTCTCTCTTTATGACTTCAACATTTGGACCGTTGGTAGTTGTTTATTTCCATTTATTCTACATGTTCGTAGAAATCTTCGGGGGGGGGGGGGGGTTTGTACCTTGACCCGCTTGAAGTTGCATCCAATGCTTGTCTAGTCAAAGGGTTCAAACCATTGTAGAATATCTCAACTTGCAACCAAATATGTAATCCATAATGTGGATGATTCATCAAAAGATCCTTATATAGCTCCTATGTCTCATACAAAGACACATTTTCATGTTAGAATACTTTGAAATGTTTGTCCTCAATTGTGTTGCTTTGGTTGGAGAAAAATATTTCTCAAAAAATTGGTCCACAAGGTGATCCTATGTGACAATTGAATTGGAAGCATGACTCAACAACCACAATTTCATTTCATCCTTCAAGGAAAACAAGAACAAACTAAGCCTAATTACATCTTCTAACACCCTGTTTATCTTGAAAGTATCACAAATCTAAAAAAAACTAGTAATGTGGGCATTGAAGTCCTCATTAGGCGTCATTGCTGAGGCTTAATCTTGAAATTGTTTGATTCCACAGCTAGTCTAGCAATGTTGAGGGCCACTCAATGAGGTAGAGGCCTAGTATAGACCATCATATAGCGCCTTTTCTCGGCCACATTGTCGAACCCAACCACAATCTCAACTTCGCTACCACTACTAACACCTTCTTCTTTTTCCTCAACTAAAAAACTAACTATTTCTTTACCTTGCAAATAGTCATTCTGAATCGGGAAAAATCTCATTTGAATTAGAATTCCACTTTGTAATATTGTTCATGCACCTAAGAAGATTATAAGAGTAAACCAACACAAACCAAATCTAAGTGTGAAGTTAAAAAAGAAATTATCAGCAAAGCAAACCAATAAAAAAGTGAGCAAAGTAGTAAAGATCCAATGTTCCAATGTCAATATTGATACCTGGTAACAAAAACAAGAGGAACAATTGAAATTAAGCTTTAAACTAATAGAGATAAGTATAGAATGCTTCTCTATTTCCCGACTTATTTTTTATTGCTCTTTCCTTGAATGAACGACTTTAACTTTTTAGGAAGAAACACAAAAGGTTAGTGGAACAAATGCATGTATATCGTCATGAATATGGCCAACTTGTCCTCTCCATAGAACTTCAACAAAATATTACAAAATAAAAACAAAAGTAAACATGCTTCTATACTAAAATGCAAATTGCATGCAAGTGTATAAATGAAAGATAACCCTAGTTTAACGTCATCGTAAACCAAAAGTAGTTTAATGTCATTATGGACGTGTGCATAGGATCCATTTGGGGTGCCAAATAGTCCTTATGGCTCATGCATTAATAGTTTCCAACTCTTTCTATGAACCTTGAGTGGTGTGTAATCATTAAGTATAGCACCCCTAGTACCACAATAATTAATGGATGAAATCAGAAATGGACCGCACCACGGCTTTGGCGTTTTCTCGATGTGATATTCCTTTCAAGCTTCAAGAATACCTTAAAAGCATGCATCACCTAAAAATTCAAAGAAAACAAACAAATAAGTTAAAAGAAAACAAAAAATCACAACCAGTAGCGACGTCCCCAGCAACAGCGCCACAAAATTGATCAGTGTCTCGCAAGTGCACGAAGGTCGATGTAGTAATAAAATAACCTTAGGAGTATTCCTAAGGTGTCGAACCCACATGGACGAGTGCAAATTGTGATTGATTCGGACAAGAAAATAAAAATGCAGACAAGTGATATTTTGGTATTTTTGGATAAAATAAGATAAGCATTAGGACGTTCAAGACTCCTATTTACTATATTTACGAATGGTTTATGGGATTGTGTGTTCCCTCACTAATATCAAATAAAGCCTCTCTCGAGTTGATTCAAGCTATGTTTACATTTATTACAAGGGTCCTTTCGGCCTCACCTAACTAAACTAGACTCATTAGGTTTGGTAGTGTCCGTCTACACCTACAGACTCAAGGCAATTGTACCTATCGACTATAGTATATAGACTTGAGTACCGAGTGTCGTATTCCATAGAGACTATGATTACTAGTTACTCGTTTTCACTTTATTATCTAACCAACAAATTAAGGGATTTCAAACAGATAAAATAAATGGACTCCAACACAAGAACAAACAAACAAAGTCAAGAAAGACAGAAACAATCAATGGGAAGAGGCACATAGATGTTGAATCCCCCTAGACCGAACTAAGTGACAATGGTTCGTTATTCAAATAGTTATTTGGGTAATTGGACCGTGGAAATTTGTACAATATATTAACCTCTCTCTCGAGTTAGCTAACGTCTAACGACTAGGTTGATTAATCGGAATCTCTTCCTAATTAAAACACCTAACGTTGCTTTATTGATTTGTGAATTTCACTATTAGGTTTGACCCTAATCCAGAGGATTTATGTCGACCTATCTCTAAGTTTGCATGCAACACCTCTCAATTATGTCAATTATGAATGATCTATCACGCAGAAAATCTCTCGATTACTCATGCATGAATCAATAATGGAATCAAAAGGCTAGCAACAATCAATTCAACAATTGAACAATATAAATCATAATTGAGTCTCAATTCCATAAATAAACTGAATGAATAAGAAAATCCAACAATGACATAGTAAATCTAGGATTCATCATATCTAAATGCACAGAGAATTTAGTTCATAATTATTGAGAGAATAACAACAATATACAAAGAAAACATAGAAAGAGAACAAGTCATATAGAACAAGTCATAAAGTGGAAAAGCCAAAACGAGAAATTTGATTACAAGCTACAAACTAGTGCAGATTCAAGATATACAAGTCTAACCTCCCAATAACAGATGCATACTAAATATTCTCAAATATTGAACCCATTTTCATCAACAAATAACATGCATCCCACATCCATAATATGAAGAACTTGATCAAAAATTTTATTTTAACGCATACCCCACAATTAAACGGTGCATTGTCCCCAATGCATAAAATGAAACAAGAATTAACAATAAAGCAACGAGGTAAAGAATGAAAAGAATAAGTTCTGGGACTTCCCTGAAACAAGTTGATCATGATGATTGGCGGTTTGATCCTGGCAAGTGGCGGTGGGCCTCGCAAAATAACATCAACAAAACAAACGACAGATGAAACAAATAAAAAAATAAAAAGAAAACATCAAGTGCCGTCGAATCTAGCATTCAATTACATAATAAAACATAAATTCAGAGTGTTTAAGTGTTAGAAAATTAAAAGGAAATGTGGTGGAATCAATTGAAGGCGTTGGTATGAAGTATGAAGACGAAAAAGATCAAATTGAGTGCAAAACGAGTGAGACACGGCCAAAACCTTCAGGACATGGTCTGGACCATTCAAGAGACGCCAAGACACTCAAGGCAATTGGACCATGGAAATTCCTACAATATGATAACCACTCTCTCGGGTTAGCTAACGTCTAATGACTAAGTTGATTAATCGGAATCTCTTCCTAACTAAAACACCTAACGTTGCTTTACTGATTCGTGAATTTCACTATTAGGTTTGACCCTAATATGGATGATTTATGTTGACCTATCTCTAGGTTTGCATGCAAATTCTCTCAATTATGAATGATCTACCAAACATAGAATCTCTTGATACTCATGTACGAATCAATATTGGAATCGAAAGGCTTGCAGCAATCAATTCAACAATTGAAGAATATAAATCATAATTGAGTCTCAATTCCATAAATAAACTGAATGAATAACAAAACCCAACAGTCACATAATCAATCTAGGGTTCATCACATCTAGATGCACAAGTATTTAGTTCATACTAACTGAGAGAATAACAACAAGATACAAATATAATCTAGAGAGAGAAAAAGAACCCATGACAAATCCTTCAATCCTTCACGTAATTCCTTCGATCTTGACTCAAGATGAGTTTTCCTTGAGTTCTCACATTTTCTGACCCTAAACTGAGTGCCTTTTGTGTCCCAAAGTCGGCTTCCCCAATTAGTGTTTCGAAACCCTCTTTTATAACACGAACCAAGTATTCTGGGAAAGACACAGCCAAGGAAACGACCGTGTCTTTCATCCTACAGACCGTGTCTTCACTGAAAGGCAGAAAATGGAATTTTTGTAGGACACGTCGACAGGTTTTTTTCCCCGTGTGTTTGAACTTGTGTCTATGTAATAAATCTCCAGGCCGTGTCACACTTCAAA
This sequence comes from Flueggea neowawraea, assembly GCA_948243855.1. Taxonomy (NCBI): domain Eukaryota; kingdom Viridiplantae; phylum Streptophyta; class Magnoliopsida; order Malpighiales; family Phyllanthaceae; genus Flueggea; species Flueggea neowawraea. Next base: position 121 of record CAODLS010171109.1, on the reverse strand, counting down.
AGGTGAGAAACGTGTCATCCTTGCTCTGTTTGGGTTCATTCTTGCTCCATTTCATCAAATCATCATCAATCAACCTACAAAACACAATTCAAACCATAAAAGTACCAAAACTTACGATAAA
>CAODLS010171071.1:0-11591 GCA_948243855.1 Flueggea neowawraea | reverse complement strand
ATAAGAATGTATTAAACTTGGCATAATTTCTTAATCTTACTTGAACTAGAAAAAAATTCATCATCAACCAAATATTGCACATGATCATGAATATATTATGTTTACCTTGTCGTCCAAGAACTTAGCCCAGAATCGGGCCATGGCTCGGTCATAAGGATCTTGAGGGAAGATGGGATATTGCTTCCAAGTTTCATCAATGTATTCAAGTATAACAATGGACTCAGCAATCGGTTTACCATTATGGACAAGAACAGGCACTTTCTTGTGAATTGGATTGTATTGGAGCAGCAAGGGACTCTTGTTAGCCAAGTCTTCATCTATGTATTCATATTCTACGCCTTTCAGTTTCAGAGCCATCTCTACTCTCCCACTAAATGGGCTCCCCCATGCTCCTATTAGCTTCACTTCAGCCATAACTAAACTGAGACTCTGGATTGTAACTTGTTCTTGGTTTATTGTTGGTTGCATTGCTATTTATTTCCAGGTTTCTTAGCAAGTAAGTTATTCTACTGTTATGTTTTGAAGTTTTTAATTGATAGTCAATTAGTGTTGGTGGTTGAAAGTTTTTGTTTTCTTCTTCGAGTGGTGATTTGACTTTATTTGATATTTCAATTTATATTCTGGTTACAACATTGTGTATATATCCAATGTTTGCATACAAAGATGCGCAAGTTGCGTGCATAGAATATGGATTAACATCGCTTTTGAGCCCGTTTTATACGATACCCTTTGAAAATTCAAACTTATGTGATATCTAGTAGTACATGCTCTTTTGGTATTGTAGGAAGATTTTGAAATCAATCCAGATAAGGGAGTGTGAGCAACTATGTGATGACCCATGCTCCTTGCCCTGTGACCATTGTGAAGGAACCTAAGCACTGAAACTCTGAAAGTGATGTGGTTTCATTCTTTCTTGTCTTTTGCCTGGGATGTGGTTTCATTCTGAAAAAAGGAAAAAATGGGAAGGGATCGAAATGATGTATTTCTTTAATCGGGCAATGGTATTTTTCAGATTTGAGTTGTTTCAACGATGGATGATGATGGACGCATGCTGCTCTGTGGTGTCTGATTCCTCTTTTCTATGAAATCATGAAAAACAATGAATTTGGTTATGGCGTGTTTGCCCCATCGTGGAATAAAATTAATAGGAAAAATTATTTGTAAGTCTCTCGCATATATCTTAATTAGTATGTCATTTTTCAAACATGGCAAGTTAGTCCTTCAAAATTATTTTTGACTTACGAAATTAACAAAAATATAACTTGACAAAACTACCATCCCTTAAAGTCAAAAAGAGGTGACAATTCAGGTCGCACACTGTGTCTAAACGGGTTAACCAGTTTATAACCCGAAGTTTAAACGAGTTAACCCGTTTACGACCTGAATCCGTTTAATACTAACCCGAACATGACAAAGATATTTAACGAGTTAACAAAACACGATCCGTTTATTGTTAACAGGTCATATGTCATGAGTTAACTCGTTTAACACAATAAAACTCATTTAATATACTTATCGTGTTTAACACTTTTAACTTATTTATAATACACAAATAAATACACAATTAATACTAAAATAACTTCAACTAAAATAATAAATATAAGTTTATAATATCCACCAATACAATAATATTCTAAATAAAAATAAATCAAATACAAAATAACTAAAATTATAAAGTCCATTAAAAAATTATAACTCTCAACATAAAATATTAAACAATCTTTTTTAATAAATTTTATTCTCCAAAAATATAACTGTTATTTTTAATAATTTTTATATACTATTTCCTTGTATCTTATAAAACTGTATAATATATATATATATATATATATATATATATATATATATAATAAGAATAATAAATTAAATATTTTATAAAAGAAATTTTATAAGTGGATCGTGTCGTAAACGAGTATTGTCGTAAGCATGTTAACCTGTTTAACTCGGTTACATTAAACGAGTTAAACGAAATATAAACAGATTGAACCCATTTAATTTCATTTTTTTCGTGTCATAAACGAGTTTAACCCATTAATGATCCGGATTCTTTTATGACAAATCCAAACTCATTTAACTTCGTTTCAAGTCGTATTCGTTTAAACATGTCATATCCAAAATTGTCAGCCAATCAAAGACCACACCTGTTCCAAACAGATTTCTCTCTCTCTCTCTCTCTCTCTCTCTCCCTCTCAACCCGACTCCCCTCTTCTTCCTCTTCCTACTCCGCCATGTCCCGACCAGGCCACCCACTCCTCTCTCTCAAACCCGCCTTTAGGTCAATCCTCGGTTTTAGGTTTGGGTGATTGATAGAGAACGGGATTGACGAAGAAAGAGAGAGAGAAAAGTCCAGGAGAGAAAGAGAGTAGACGGAGAGAAGAGGGAGAGGAAGAGAGAGAAGAGAAAGAGGAGGAAAGGCGACAACGAAGATTGAGAGGGAGATGAGGACAGCAGCGATCTGGGCAGGTGAAGAAGGAGGCAGATCTGGCGGCGACAAAGAAGAACGAGGGTATGAGTTTGGTTCTCTGTGATTCTCTCTGTTATTTTTCCTTTTTCTGGGTTGGTAAATTTAAGTTCAAAGGTTGCTTCTTATGCTGAAAAAAAAATGAATTGTTTGTTTGTGAAGATTTCATGTTCTGGACAGCTCATAAAGCTGTTATTCTTGTCTTTGGCTCTTTATTTCTTTCATCTACAGATCAATTACTCACTTACCTTGTGGTGTTTCAGGGTAAGAGAACATGTGGCAAGGTCAGCAAATAGATGAACTGATAAACGAGAACCATGGATAGCCTCCCACCCGAAGTTTTGCTCATCAGCTTCTCAAGATTATCTGTAACATCTTTATTTTGATTTTCAAGACTTTTCTGCATCTGTTTTGATCTAATGTTGATTCAGTTTGAATAATATTTGCTTATTCACTTCTATTTCTATTTTTGTTTCAAACAGAAGTAATTCCAACAAAGAGGTTTCAAGTTTGGAGATTTGCAAAGCAGAGCTGAAGTTAAAGGTAATTGAGACAAGTGTTTTTCACTGAGAGAGGTGTAAATGATATGATTTTGAGTTCTGGGTTCTAATTAAAGCTGAATTCTTTGTTTTCAAATCGAAGAAATTCTGGGGGGCCTCGTCCTGGTTGGAATGTTGGATTACGATATACTGATTCTTGATTGGTAGCCGCTGGGGGGAAGAAGGTTTTGATTTATGTCGTTGCTTCTTTTTTTTTTTTTTGCACTGAAAGGTGCAACACTGAGTTTGATTGAAGCTTTTAAGGCCTTTTCATGGCTAGCTCTTCTGGAGGTGGATTGATCGTCTTTAATTTTCCTCTTAGGACTACGATGGGCACAACAATATATAATATATAGTATTTTATAATAATTTGTGATAAATAAATAATAAAAAAATAAATAAGTAATAATTTTTTTAATAAAATATTATATATTGTTTAAAATATGTTATGTTGTGTGCAATAAACGAGCCCTTAGTGTATTCCATTTTTGTTCGTCGTTATTTGCATGGGCTGTGATTTCAATTTTGCTATCAATTTTAAATTTAGGTACAAAATAAAATGGTTTTTGGATTTGTGATTCTTGGAAAACCAGAAATTTCTGGTAGAAAATGCTTTGAAATTTTAAGAAGAAAAGAAAAGCATAAGAAAAAGAAATTAGGGTTATGATGAAATAGGGTTAGGGGTATATTTATTTAAAGTCAATTAGACGACAAGTCAGTAATTTATTAAAAGAATAATGACGAATTATTAACAAAAAGAATTAAATGTAACTCGGCTGTAAAGTTCAAAAATGTATCTGTAATATGTTAAAAACACGATAACTGATTTACTAATTAGGATATATTTGAAGATTCAGAAATTATTTTCTTAAATTAATATCTATGTGATTTCTGCTCATTTGTGTCTATTATCAAGTGACATGTTTTTATTTTCCTCTCTTTTTGTTGTCCGTTATTTCGGTAGGACTGGGGCTGTGCAGCAACTCCTCCGCTAGCGTTAGAGTCTCCTATCTCCTCCACAGTATCTTTATATTTTTATTGGTTCACTGACTTCACTCTAATTCTATTGACAGAAAATATTTTTTTATAAAAAACGAACTAAAGAAGATAAAATTTCCAACTTAACCGAAAATACACATTTTAGAGATTTTTTTTAAATTGGAAAAGGAAGTCATTTTGCTGACTCATTTAAGACTTAAAATGTGTTTCATGGGCTGGATTTAGAGGGAAGATTCAAAGCCCAAATCGAATTCAAAGAAATAATAATTAGATAATTTTGCAATATTTATTTCGAACGGTACACTCTTACTTATTATAGATGCACTTTTAATATTTTGTTCGTACGCACGTTACTTTTTAAATTCACAAACATATATTTTTACTCCATACGGACAAGTTATGTTGATTATATATTGTTGTTTATATGTATGTTTTGTTTATATATTATTTAAATGTAATTATATTTATTGATATCTTGTTTATATGTATTTTATATGTTCAAAACAAAAAATAAACAATCTGAATTTTTATATGTTGTTGATTTGTTGTTAGTAGCTTATTTATATGTTGTTTTCAATATATAAACAATATATAAGTTTCATATAAATAAAATATATGTTGTTTATATTGTATATATATTGTTTACATGTTGAAAACTATATATAAATAAATTTTTAATTTATACTTTGTTGATTTGTTGTTTATATATTACTGATAGCTTGTTTATATGTTATTTTCAACATATAAGTAACATATAAATAAGATATCAACAATATATAAACAATATTCAAGATTTAAAATAAGAAACAACAAATAAATAAGTCCAAAAAATAAATAGATTTTAATCATATTCTTAACAATTTTTAAATAAGAAACAACATATAAACAAGTTTTACACAAAAAACAACATATAAAACTCATATAAACAAGTTTTAAACAAGAAACAATATATAAACAAATTTTAAATAAGGTTTAAACAAGTTTAAAATAAGTCTAAAAAATGAACAGATTTTAAATAAATTATAAATAAGTTTCAAACAAGTTTTAAAGGATACCAAAAAATGTAATTTAAGAAACAAAAAATGTAATTTATAAAATTTGGGGTGTAATGCACGTTATTTTTTCTTTTCTATTAAAATATTGAAAATAGGTCCAGGAATATGTAATACATTAATATGATTGTCGTCAATCTGAAAATAACCTTTCAAAGAAAACCTATCCATCACGGCGGTTCTAACAAGGCTCATAAGCCTAAGTTCGAACCAAAACAACTATAGAGGAAATTACAACCTACACTCTTTTACGATTAAGAATTAAAAATTTCATTTGTATCCCCCAAAATTGACAAATTGTAGTTCCTACAATTATTCCAGACTTTTACATTTTAACGTCGGGTTGAAACCAGTAAAAAAAATCATAAAACAACCCAAAAACAACAAAAAAAAACTACCCAATTTATTGAGTATATTTTTTTTTGGTTGTTTTTGAGTTATTTTTTTTTTGGTTTTCAGCCTAGTGTATTGAATGTAAACTGCTGCGTATAAAATGTAAAACCTGAAATAATTGTAAAAACTATAATTTTTTTCTTATTTTTTGTAATTTTCATTTTTAAAAGATAATTTATGTAATTAGCCCACCGAATATATAGTAGTTTTTCCAGCTAGACGAGCTAAAATTACGAAAAGAAGAAATGTTTTGTTCTCTCGGAGAACCATTTTTGTAATTAGCAAGTTTGATTCAGTAATTCCCTTTTCCCTTTTATGTTAACCAAGTTTGCCAAAATTTCATTTGAAATTTTGGGTGTTTTAAATATATCTATCAACATATTACTCTTTATGATATATTGCTGCTTTAAAAAATTGTAATATTCGCTCTGATTTGTCATTATTCCTAAACAAATATTCGATTACCCGTGTCTTATAATTCTACACATTAACATAAATTTAGACAGTTAGCCAATCTGTAAAAGAAAATGCGATAAAGTGATAATAATTACAAAATTAAAAAATATAAAAATATGGTACATATTTTTTAAAAATAGTATATTATGATAAAATAATAAAATATATTATTTGCTATCATATCCAAATCCAAGTAAATAATGTGAGATACGTTGTTTAGTAAAATGATCAGTCCTGTAGTATAAGAGTCATAATAGAAGATTTAGTTCATTTTTTTAATTTTCTTTGAGAAGAGTAAGAAGATACTTAAATCTCGCCATGAAAACTCACACAGAAACTTCAATCTTAGCCTTAAACACTTTATACAACCCAACCCCAAACACTTTATCCAACCATGTTTCTAAAATTATTAAGTCTGTCTCTTCTTTTTCTTTCAAATCTCATGAAACCAACAAACTAGAAAAATTTGTAGAGTACTTTTATGTTCCTGAAGGTGCCTAGATTTCCTCTTCTTCTCAACCTTTGATAAGTCCTTATTGTAGATACCAGAAACCTAAATGTACCATTTCAATTCGCCAACTCCCTAACACGAGAAGACCAATACCAAAAGAGTATGTCCAGGCTTCTGGCTTAGACCAATGTCTATTGCAGTCTACTGAATCATAGCAATATGTTACGATCAAAGTCCATCATTCTCTTATTAACCAGTCCCAACGAGAACGTTATACTCATTTCCATCGAGGAGCAATTAGATTGATGCTCACATATAATGGAAGGAAGGAATATCCAGTTACTACCAAACTTGTACTCTTAGACACCAGAGTCTTGGAGTATTAACATGCAGTTGTTGGCTCTATCATGACAACTTTGAATGCTAGAAATGTGATGCTCACTTTTTATCCCAACTTTGTGATGTCTTTGAGAGATCCTAACCTCTCAAGTTGTATGAAGGTGTAAATTCAGATTACAAGAGTTCCTAATGTGGTTTCTTCTCTTGTAGCCACTCTTCACCATCAAGTCTGCTATGAAGTCCAAGACCACGCAGTTGACCTTAGTGGTTATGGATTTACAGATGCTTTATATATTTTCTCTGAAACAGCAGACCAAGTCTCTGAAACAAGATCCCAAGCAAATGGACTTGGAGACTTTGAAGAAGTTAATTCCAACTTATTGGCTTACTAATTATGAGAATATCAGAACAATTTAAAAGCTAATTCAGACTCAAGACTGTACATTCCATCACTAGAAGGATGGGACTGTTCGGACAGTTTATAAGAATTTGGAAGAACTAGAAAGTTCAACATCTGCTTTACCAATTTTCAAGACAATAGCCATGCTTCAGCCAATTTCAGTTGATAAGAAGAATCCTATTGTCCATTTTGAGCCCTCTGGTCAGTCGGTCTATACTGACCGTATTAATGGTCACTTTATTTGAGATGTTCACCCAAGTGAATGTGAAGAAGGTTGTCTTTGTTGTGAGGATGATTTCCCTGGAGATTCTAAAGGAAGAAAGAATTTAAGAAGACCATCCTGTAGATCTTTTGATGCAGATGATGGTTCCTCCCCATGGATCAGAATCTCAGATGAAATTAAGAAAAGAGGTGATGGGAAAATTGCTCGGGAATGGAAAAAGAAATTTCCTTTTCCCATTTACAAGGAAGTGTTGAAGATTCTGAAAAGAGAAGGTTTCAACAATCCTTCTCCGGAACTTGTTCCAATTGTTCATGCAATTCCATGTTTTATGGCTTCATCCTCATCCAAGGGGCCAGATTTCAATTATGATAGTGAATATCCTCCACTAACTCCATACATGTCAAATCATGGAGTTCCTTTCTGGCCTTACACAACGCCATCCACAATGATAGCTAATGGTTCTTTAGAGCCATTATCATGTGCTGAAGAGGTCCTAAATTGGCAGACGAGCAGCCATGTTGCTAAAAAATGTCATTTGATCAAACAGGATGAGAAGTTAGACAGAATTCTACATGATATAGAAAAACATGATCCTAAAATAGAACATGTTACTAAAGGAATACAAGATCTCCACCAGGGGGTACACAAAAAGATAACTTAGCTTGAGAAAACTTTAGGCAAAATGGCAATCAATAATCAGTTTGGTCAGACATTTGACCAAAAGGAAGTTGAGTTGAAAGATTTAAAGCAACAGTTGAAAAGAATGCAAGATGATCTGAGGCATCGTCTCTTTTGAACCTCAAAAAATGTCCTCTTTGTTTGATTCACCTCCTAACTTGTTTAGGAGTACTCCAGAATCGTCTCCTTTAATAGGATTTATGGCCCCTGTAAGGAAATTTATAGTTCCACTTGCTTCATCCACTTTTGAAGCTTATGAAGAAGCAAGAAAGGTAAAAAAAAACAAAAGAAGAAGGAAGAACATAAAGAAAAACACATGCGTTTGTCATCTTCTCCTCGTTTTCTCAGAAACAAGCCTCTCATGAAGTTTATGGCCTCATACTTCTAGGATTCCCAATATCCTTATGATTTGTCAAAGATGGGACCAGCAACAACAAAACACACACACACACAAACACATCTTTGGATAGAGTACAGTTTGTGGTGTTACTATTACGGCCCAATATACAAATTAATTCAAAGATGTGATGCAACCAAAAAACAAACATGATTCATGGTGAGTGACTCATAAACATTTAAGCCTAATACTTCCAAGAAGGGGCATGAACTCGAGCTTGCAGAGCAGCCAGTAATCTGTCTCTTGGAGGAAAATTTTGCTTGATGACTCCGAAGCTCACAAATTCATCCATCCATTTGGAAATTTTTCTTCTGTTACTAACTCAAATCCTGCAGCTTCTTCTATGACTTTAAGCCAAAAACCTATGAAGTTAGCAACTATGTCTACTACTCCAATTGTCTCTCCTCCGAAGAACTTTGTCTTTCAGCTCGCTTTCGATTATTTTTCAGATTATTGCGTGCTTCTTCCATTGCACTCTCCTGTTCCTTCTGATCTTTGGTCCAGATGATTTTCCAAATTGATGGCACACACTAATAAGTGAAAGCAAATTAGAAACCAAAATTTAGAAACTCAAGTATATTGTTATTATAGTTTGGAAGAAAACTTAGTTGATTGGCTACATATGATAACAAGAAGTAATAAAAAGAAGTTAAATACATTGAAAGAAAATGAATTAAATTCTTTGTGTAGAAATTGACCAAATCTTTCAAGAAAATATCTATACATACTCTTACTCTTCAAAGTTGTATTGGGCACTACTATTAAACATGGTAAAATAGCCATATGTCAATTTATGTCCTTTTTAATACCATTAAATGTTAGTTCAGGAATTAACTAATTATAAATTAGTTCGGGAATTAACTAATTATAAGTGTTAGATAAAAAAAATCGTTAATATAGTAATCTCTAAAGCTGAGTCCAATCATTGCAAGTCAAAACTAAAAAAACTACTCCAGTTATGTAATTATAAAAATGTATTAAACTTGAAATAATTTCCGTAATCTTACTTGAACGAGAAAAAAATACATCATCAACTAAATATTGCACATGATCATGAATATATTATTATTACCTTGTCGTCCAAGAACTTAGCCCAGAATCTGACCGTGGCTCGGTCATAAGGATCTTGAGGGAAGATGGGATATTGCTTCCAAGTTTCATCAATGTATTCAAGAATAACAAAGGACTCAGCAATCGGTTTACCATTATGGACAAGCACAGGCACTTTCTTGTGAATTGGATTGTATTGGAGCAGCAAAGGACTCTTGTTAGCCAAGTCTTCATCTATGTATTCATATTCTACGCCTTTCAGTTTCAGAGCCATCTCTACTCTCCGACTACCTGGGCTCGCCCATGCTCCTATTAGCTTCACTTCAGCCATAACTAAACTGAGACTCTGGATTGTAATTTATTGTTGGTTGCATTGCTATTTATTTCCAGTTCTCTTGGCAAGTAAGTTAAACTACTACTTATCTGCTATGCTTTGACATATATTGTCTTGAAGTTTTTAATTGATAGCCAATGTTGGTGTTTCAAAGTCTTTTCCTTCTTCTTCAAGTGGTGATTTGACGTATTTGATGCTTCATTTATGGTCTGCTTACAACATTGTGTATATGTCCAATGTTTGCATAAAATGTTTTAACATTCTCTGGTCGTCATTTGATACGTAAGGTTCAGGAAAACAAAGAAAAAAGGAACATGTAAGGTGCGTGTTGAGATTGGAGTGAATTTCTTAATCAAGATTGAAGCCAAAACCTTATGAGAAGTGATACAAACCAAAGAAGGACGGATTTGTGAAGGAAAAAGAGGTGTTGGATGTACACGGGGAGATACACGGGCGTGAGATTGACCGTGTAATTCACTGGAGCCAGAAGAAACGAGAACTGGGAGGACACGGCCTTGGCCACGGCCGTGTCCATGCCTGTGTCTTTCCTGTCGAGCTTTCTGGAGCTACACAGACGTGATTCATGGTTGTGTGTCGAAGAGTCGTGCCCGTGTCTTTGCTTTCTTGACCGTGTAACCAATTCTAATGGGATTTAGGGTTTCAATTAGGGTTTTCCTAATTAGTTTTGACTTGTATTACTTGTTAACTATATAAGGGGGGCTTGGGAACGTCTTGGGTAACCTTTGAATGCCGTTGTAAGCCATTGTGCTTGTTTTTTGACTCTGAATAATATAATTACTTGTGCTCTGCCCGTGGACGTAGATCGGTTATTGATCGAACAACGTAAATCTTGTGTTCTTGTGTGATTGCTCTTGTTATTCCGCGTATCTTAAATTATCATATTTCTTGACAAGTGGTATCAGAGCCACAGTTGTTTGTTCAGAAACTTCTAGGTTCGTTCTGCAGAAAGAAGATGTCTTCGTATAAATTCGATATTGAGAAATTCAATGGTTCGAATGATTTCACGCTGTGGAAGCTGAAGATGAAGGCGATTCTAGTTCAGCAGAAGTGTGAGGAGGCGATTGAAGGTGAAGAGAAATTACCGAAAGAACTGACAGCGGCGCAGAAAGCGAAGACTGTGAAGAGAGCGCATAGTGCAATTCTGTTGAGTCTGGCGGATGAAGTTTTGAGGGAGGTGGCTGATGAAACTACTGCAGTAGGCTTGTGGCAGAAGCTTGAAAGTAGGTATCAGAAGAGATCCATGTCGAACAAGTTTTATCAGAAAAGGCAACTGCATACCTTGATGATGTCAGAAGGCATGCAGATAAACGAACATCTTGATAAATTTAATAGGATTGTATTAGATTTGAAAGGTGTTGGTGTTGACATTGATGATGAGGATCAAGCTATGTTTCTGTGGCATTCGTTGCCTGAGTCATATGAGAGTTTTGTTGATACTATCATGTATGATAGAGATGGAATTTCTGTTAATGATGTGAATGATGCTTTGTTGTCTAAAGAACTGAAGAGGTTAACTTCTAGTTCGGGTGGAGACAGAGTGGAGTCCGGATTAACCATTAGTAGGGGCAATGGAATGGGTAAGAATCATTGGTTGATGTGTTATCACTGTAAGGAGATTGGACACATGAAAAAGAATTATCCATATAGAAGAAACGGTGAGTGATCAATGGCAACAATAGTTCAGAATAATTCTGTGGGATTTCAGGATAATTCTGATGAGGGGGAAAGTAGTGAAGTGTTGACTGTTTCTGCATGTAGATCTGAAGATAGTTGGGTTATAGACACTGGTGCAGCTTAT
>CAODLS010170983.1:0-17519 GCA_948243855.1 Flueggea neowawraea | reverse complement strand
CTTCACTAAGATATATTGTTAGGTTATGGAATCCGCTGATTGTGGGTCTTATTTTGGGGATATTGGATTTTGCGATTTATCGCTTGTATTGATTTTTAATATATTTTATAATCATATATATATGATTTTTCGAAAACGGTTTTATTAAAATGATTTAAATATATGGGCTTATAGTTTCTGTATCTTTGAGGCTTGTGCGAGATTGGTCGGGCTCTCACAGACGGTTCACCTTGTACTCTTGTCACGGTCTCGGGAATGGGTCGTGACAGCTAGTCAAAGAGAAAAATAAAAAAACAAGTCGAGAAACCGGTTCCACACAGGCACAGTAAACAAACACAAACACCGAACTAACAACGAACACAACCCAAAAAAAAAAGAAGGGAAACAACATAACCTTAACAAGTTCAGTAAGCGAACCCTCTATGGTCTTTAATTTCTTCTTCTATGGAGAAACTAGATCAGAAGTAGATTTTCTTCTAATCTTCGTGGCAGAACGCTTAATACATGAGCCCTTTGGGGCAGAACCTGGAACTCCAATGCTTGACATTATACCTGAGAAAAAACAAACAAAAAAAGATCCAAAAAAAACAAAATGTAAAAATCAAACAAACACAAAAACATAAGAATCACAAATGGCGAACTAAATCAATTGAAAAAACCTAAAAAAGAAAATCAATAGCTACATACAAAAACCTTAACAACATAAAAAAGAGATACATACATAAAAAAAACATATATAGCAAGCAAACACCACTTACAATAGTGATCTATAGAGGATGCTGGGGGGAGAAAAAGTGAGAGGAAAACCGTCGAAGAGAGAGCAGAGAGAAACAACGAATGGAGAGAAAAATGTAGAAAATCGTCGAGAAGGTATAGCGATTCCCAAAAAGAGTGAAAAGCAACTTCTAGAAGAAACTGCTCAAAAAACGCCTTTTATAATTTGACATTTCAGAAAACATAACTCCGTTTTAAGCATATTAAAAATTATAATATACAGGTGACCACAATGGAAAATATATTTGAAAAAGTGGACTCGAGGAGTAATGACCTCCATTATATGATTACTGAGTGCACAACAATGATATGATACAGACTAAAATAATTTTTTATATTATATTTATGTTAGATATAACACAATTACGATACAATTCACGTTAATATTAGTACCAAATTGGTGTGTTAATGTCTAAAGCAATCGACCCATAGCCTTAAATTCTGCATAAAGCCGAAATAAAGCTAATTTCTTAGGAAACACCAATATGGTAGCAATGTTGTGTTTAGAAAATTTGATTATATTTTTTTAGATTTTCTAAATTGCATTATAAAAAATAAAAGAAATTAATGTCTTTTTAAAAATATTTTCCAATAGATTGCATAAAATCTATCTAAAACAATCCCTATCAAGAACCTTGTATTCGTCCAATGGTGTTCATTTTATTTATTTATTTATTTATTTACAATACAAATGTGTTAATTTTGGAAAATGTTCACTTTTGTACAAGTTTAATATACCAATTTTTTAAAACTATCAAAGCTCAAACTACTTTTAAAACTATTAACATGTGCCAAATTAACTGTATAAATACTTAGACATTGAACTCACACACGAGATTTTGGCGAGCTCTTATGAGAAATTGGAGCAAAATTGTGAAAACAATATTTTCACAGTTTTTTCGAGAGAGGTGCACAGCCGATAAACAAACGGTTAGGGAAGAGCATTTCATTGAACCGAACAAAATCTGACCGACAAAATCAAACGAGTTCAAAATCCGAATCAATCAAAGTAAAAATAATTCAGTTTATACGTGCATAGTCGGTTTTGATATGTTTAAAATGAACCAATGATTTTATACAACTTGATAATTACTAGCCAAATTTTAAATAATATATAAATAAGTTCATGAATATATAATTTATAAAATTAGTTTGTGTGTCTTTAATTTTATAATCTTTGCCTGAAATTTTAAAAGTGGGTAGCATAAATCCTTAATTAATAAATTTGGGCTCCATAAATATGTAAAATGTGTAAATGCCCCAACTTAGAATGCTTTCCCACAAAAACAAGAGAATCCACCAAATCTCCTTTCTGTTCATGCGTATGAACATGGTCAAGCTTCAACATGACAAATCAGTTTCACGGGAAAACAAAGAAGCTAATTAATTGATGTTGGTCTCTCCTTTATCGTTCAACAAAAAAGAAAGAAATTAAACGAAACTTTTTTTGTCAGCAAAAAAGGAAGCGAGACTATAGATAGTGACGTACCCTGTTAAACGTGACTATGCAGGTAAATATTCTTCACCATGGAATGTTGTTTTGCTCGATGATAAACGAGTGAGACTCACCACGATACCCGCTAAGAGCTGGAGTTAACCTATTGGCGCAGAGATATTCAAGACCAATTGAAGAGACGAATTTATCTCGAATCCAAGTGAGAGACACTAAAACAGTGTTCATTTCTGCTAAAAAAACTACCAGGAGGTGGAATTAGACGAAACTTTACTGTTGTAACAACTACCCTGAGACTTGACTAGCATTAATGGCAAAGGAGGCTTTACAGTTGTTCATAAACCTTCTAGTTAATGATGCTCGATTAATTTACTTGATTGGATAATCACAAATTGTTAAGCAATCCCTTGTAGTTGAAGCAGGTGTTGATTTTTTTCAGACCAGCAAATTAAAACTTAAACATGGCACAGCCAATACAAAATGTTACCTTGCAGATATCAATTCTTTATGCACGTCTTCTTCATTCTGAAGTTGCAAGTTTTCTCCATTCCAAGAAACCTTATACGTTACCATAAATAATCTTCCTTTCTCCCCAACAAGTTAGCCCCATTAAAATCATTATTGCCATACCATTACTATGTAGCACGTCTTTCATATGTTGAGTATCATGTGCACATGTATTTGGGGTCCATAATTTAAATATGAGAATATTTCTCAATCAATATCAGAAATTCTAATTCAACGAAATGGTGGTTGGTTAAGTACTAACCAACATATGCAGTTCCCTGATATAGAATGTTCACGAATCAATCTACATGTCATAATAGGAGCATGAAAGCCTAATAATTGGCCGAGGGCTTGTAGGCGAACGGGTGATACCTTAGGGCGTGGCTTTTGGCCACCCGGGTTTGAACCGGCGACATGCTGAAAATTGGATGCGTGCGTTGATGCCTCCCCGTGTTGTGTTGAAGCTCAACAAAAAAAAAGGCTAATAATTGTGAAAACATGTCCACTAAGTATAAAAATAAATTTATAGTTTGATGACAATACAGTTCTTTTTCAACGAAAGGTTTGAGTTTGTTTGCACTAATTATGTAAAATTAAGAGTTTTATCGTTCGTAATAGTCTAACTCACTTTAAGCTCAGAATTATACAATTTATAAAAGTAATGTTCGACTCAAATTCAAATTAATATCAGCTAATTTAATAAAAAAAAGAATTTAAATTCATTCGATGAAACTAGAACAAAGTAGAATTGAGGGACAAAAATGGGGGAAACTATGCGTATCTTGTTGGAAACTTCATGTGCATGTTTTTCTCTCCTAATTTTAGCACTATTTTACTTTTCTTCCCATAAAACGAAGGCAAATATAACACCTTCATGTGCTGGGTCCAATGACTTTAGAATGAGACACGGCTTTTACCACGCAACCGCACCGCAAATACCGCTTCCCAACAAACAACCAAATGTCGGCACTCTAAGGCTCTCTGTAACCGGGCTACCGTTTCTAGTATGGTGGACCGAGACATATTACTGTGTTTCGGTCCGTTAGTCCGTCCTCTTGGGGTCTGACATTTTTGTTTTTTTTTTTAAATATATAATTTGACCGTTGAATCATTTTGATCCAACGGTCAGATTTACTCCAACGGTAATATTGAGTACCGTTGGGTCTGAAAAATTACCCTTTTGGTCTCTAACGGCTACTTTTACCCATTTTCCTATAAATGTCCCATAAACACATTTTTTCTATCATTTTTTCACTTTAAACACTCATTTCTCTCTCTCAAACTCTCTTAACTCTTAAAATTTCTCTCTCATACTCTCAAATTACTCCCACTCCAATTTTTTTCCCAAAATTATAGATCACGCCGTTTGCATGAATACGCTTGTAAAAAAATTTGTGAAAAATATGGGTGGTAGTATTTTTAATTTAATGTAATATTTAATATTTTATTTGTAATATTTTAATTTTAATGTAATTTTTTTATTTTAATTTAATTTTTAAATTTTACGAATTATTTTTATTTTAATATAATATTTTAATTTTAACGAATTATTTTTTTTGAATGAAATATTTTTATTTTAATAAATTTGGGATATAAATTATTAAATGAAGTAGTAGATAAAAGTTAAAGATTAAAATAAAATTGTGTTTAGTGAAAATCTGAGTAGCGTCCCGCGAGACTCTTAAAATAGTCCCTGAGTTATGGATTAAAAAGCTGAGGAACTAAAAACAAAAAATTTTAATAAAATAATAATAAAAGTGCTGAACATACGTCTCACAAAACGACTTCACCCTATATTACGAGTAGCTTAAGTTGTATGTACATCTATATAAATAAACTACCCGTAACGTCTTTGATTAGATGCCATATTTATTCCTCTGGCCACCAAGACAGAACAACTTACCAAGTTCCAAGCTTTCTCACACCGGCCTCCGGTGAGGATCATGGCTACAGGAGCTGCTGATGGCTTTTTCCGGTACGTCTACGAAGGCTGCCTCTCCGGCGGCGATATGGGAATTGAACGCCGCCTTTATCATCGGAATTGCAGATGTGCTCTGCACAAACCAAGAGAGAATTGCTCACATCTGTCAAAATGCAAAAATGTTTCACACCCAATACGAAGGTCATGGAGTGAAGAGTGCTTGGCATTAGCAGCTTCTTGCCATTCCTCACCATCATCATCACCATCTTTGCTACCAGTAGAGGTGGGAAGGAATACAGTAATGGTGTCGAAAGAAGAGCCTAGTTCTCCATCAAAGATTTGATCTTTGGTCAAGGTTTTGTTCTTGATAGTTTAGGTGTCCTGTATGGATGTGTTGAAGAAAATTCTGTGTTTTTATGACAGGATCAAAGACTCTGAATATATTTTGACGAGGTGGACATACCAAATCTAGGATCTTTATTTGTGCAGCAGATCATACTATAAAGTGTTTCAAATGTTCTTTCATTCATTCATTTACCTGGATATGGCCTTCTTGCTTTCTTTTCTCTTCTTTTTCGTTTATGATCTTCCTTTTCTTTTCTTTTTTATTTTCATCTGTCTATTGCAGAGAAAAATTCAACTGGAAAAATCTTAGGAAACAAATCGTAAGAAACAATAAAATCAATCAACGATATAATTGAAATCTTCAAGAAAGATTCAACGGCATCTTTAGTTAACGGATCTCCTCTCCTCCTACTTTCTAATCTCAGAAAGAAATAGAATCTGGATTTGTATAAAACGTTGTTAATGTCAGGAAATTTTAGTATTTTCAGTTTTTGTCAGTTTAATCATCTCTGATGGATTAGTACAGCAATAAATTTCTCAGATTTTAAGCAGTAATGGTTCTATGTTCAAATTCCAAGCAAATCACAACTAAATCACCAGTTTGGAATATGTGCTAAACGCAGAAAAATTAGAAAGCAGCTTCTGGAAAGTTTCGCACTTTGTAGGTTACCAAAACCCAGCTGGACACTATAGCTGAGTTGTCAATAGATGCAGAAAAGTGGCACAGAAGACGTACGGGTGCCCTAGAATACACCTACTTTACTTGGTTTCTCTGTCAAAAACAACACTTTAGCTGTGGGGTTCAAGATGACAAAAAAAGAAACAAAGATGATGTATTGAAATTGAAATTGGTTTTTTGGCAACTGGGTTTCCTGGAAACATGCCAAGCAGATATTTTGTCATCCAGCCAGGTTTGGGTGTCACATGTTCATTTCACTAGTTCAATGACGAGATCAGTTTCAATTATAATATATTAATAAAAGCAATATAAAAACAAAAGCTTAAGAATTAAATAAATCTCAGTTGCCTCCGGCCAATCGTAACTTTCATTTAGTACTAAAATAAGAAACCGACCAACGAAAAGAAAAAGGAAATGGCAAAGTAGATCTTCCTGCTCAGAAGAAAAAAGGAACAAAAAAAAGCAACCGCTTTCATTGTGCCTAGAAAAATGGCAAAGAAGTTGCAGCTGGCCACATGAGGAACCGAGGTGGAAGAACAAATTCCAACAGCTAACATGTCATGCACAATGTGTCACGTTTGACTCACAATGAGAAGAGTTTTCACAAGGTAGAAAACATCTTCAACTTGACAACCTTGGAAAGAGACCACCTTGACCTTGAAGGCTGGCCGACTAACCGCAAGTGCACGATTATCAATGTAATTTGTTATTGGGAGTATTCCTAAGGTATCGAATCTTCGAGAACGGTTTGCTAATGTGATCAATTCGTGACAAGAAAATAAAAATTCGATAATTGAAGTTTTTGGTAATTCGAAAAAGAAACAAAGATGCAATTAAGAGAAAACAAACAAATTACAAAAAGATGTTAGGACTTTCGAGGTTCGACTAAGACTTCTACTTGTTATACCTATGAATGAGTTCTTTTATGGAATGAGTGTTCTCTCTCTAATTTCGCTTAAAGCCTCTTTCAAGTTCATTTAAGCTATGCCTATATTTATTAGGAGGGTCCTTTCGGGCTCACCTAGCTAAACTAGACTCATTCGGGAATTTCATCGAACTCATTACCTACATAGAATATGTCTACCCTAAGTATGTCAATTTCAATGCTTGTAAACCTCATTTAGGATTCATCTTTCGATCATTCACCTAAATTTGTCACTAACATCATCATGATGATCAAGCATAACAACATTCATACAAAACAAGTCATTGAACCAAACCAACAATCACACAAGATATACATGAAATTCATCATTCTCATTCATAAATATAACAAGCATTCATCAATGGTCTACATCTTTCAACCCTAACAAAAGAGCTAAGCTACCATGACTATGTTTAATAAAATGTAACAATGAAATACAACATAAATCATGGTAGATAACAACAAGAATAAGGAGGAATTAAAGAGAATAAGGAGAAGAGAAAGCTTCTTTAGGTTTGGTTGTAGAGAATCCCTCAAGCCTCCAAGATCTCTTCTTCCTTCCTCCAAACCCTAGAAAAGTTGCAGTGTGTGTGTGGGTGTGTTTCTAAATCTAAGTATTGAATTGTGTCTTGAGAGTGAAAGAGAGAGGGTATTTATACCCCTAGACATGTAGTAAAAGCCCATTTGTTTTGTGTACAAAAATGTCCCCAATGGATGCCTTTTATCCCGCTTACTTCAGTGGCTTCCCGTCATTTTACGCTCCTTATCTGTTGTGTGTCATGACCGTGACAATTGGGTGTCACGGCCGTGAGGTGCTTCTGTCCATGGTCACGGCCGTGAGACTTGGACCTCACGGCCGTGACACTCATTCCATGTACATTTCCTTTTGTTTTCTTCAATCTTTCTTGCATTCGTTCAATGCCTTTTCATTTTGCTTCTCGTTTGCACTCATTTCCATCCAAGTTCGTGCAAATCAATCATCCTGCAAATATCATACACATCTTATCAATTTCACCACAAAAGAATGATTTACAAGAGGAAAATGGGTATATTCTTGCTTAAATTCTTATGCAACAGTAGCACACATCAAAGGCATTGGAGAATGAAGGTCATTTGACTCATTTCAACCATTTGCTGTTAGAAGACAATAACTATGAAATTAACCAATCAAGATAAAAAAAAACTATGAAATAAACCAACAAAGTTCTCAGAGGAGAAATATAAACAGAAGAAGAAATGACTTTTTAATTCACTCAATGCAGTAAAATGGGTTTCTACTTCCAAAAAAAAAAAGAAAAAGAAAACCAGTCAATTCAAAAGGCTATCAACAATCAGTCCATCACCAATTTGGATCTATAAATTGCCAATCCTCTTCTTTGTAATCTATCTTTCCATTGTCGTCAATCAAAAGTCAAAACCAAGATGGACATTGTAGCCGGATGGCCAACTAATGGGCACAGAGTGGTTTTGTACTTTGTAAACCTGGACTAGAACTGGCCACCATTACTTGGTTTTGATCAGAGTTAAATTTTGGGGATTGAGGATGACAAGTGAAAAAATACTTTTGCAACTTAATTGGTGTTTGACTGCAATTCCTAGAAGAATATGTACCAGGCAAATTCTTCTGGCAGCTTGACTAACCTTGTTCAATGATAATGATCTATCTAGCACATTCCATTTAAAATTTCTCTTTAAGACAAACATAAAGGCTCAAATTGCCAAAAGAAAAAAATAACATAAAGGCTCTTGCCTCAGATAAATAGATATAAAGTCATCATCAAAAAAATATATGAAGAACTTTTTTTTTTTGAACTGATAGGTAAATTCATTACTACAAATCTTTGTTACATAAGGCCCTCAAGCACAGTGGATTGAAAGACAACCAATCCAGAAGCCAGGCAGAGTTACAAGCTTACTTAGCAAGAAAATCTGCTACAGCATTAGCTTAACGATCAACACAACATAAAACAATATGAGAAGACTCACGAAGCAACTCCCTAATATAAAGAACCTTTGATAAATAAGTCAGACTGACCAAGCAGAAAGGCAAAAAAGAAAGGGACAATATACTCTCTTCTGACAAAAAAAATGACATATTTAACTATAACATGATGATTAATCGGAGGTTAAGGAAAATTAACAAAGCACTAACAAATGAATCATAGTTATTTGAAATTATAAATCAAATTTTGGCAGTAATTGTTACTAGTAGGACCTGAAAGAACGCTAGCAAGATAATTACAATGAAAACGTTGAAAACATGATTAGTATCTGCATACCTCGCTTTCAAGCATCGTCCTGCTCTGTTGAGTGACGCTACAGTCTCCATCTAACTGTGAGCCAAAATCTTATTACTTCAAAATTTCAACTTCTTATTGAAAGCTATCATTAACAATTCAACTGACATGCATGTTTGTTGCTCTAAGTTCACAACTAGAGACCCTTATCTTGCATCACCTACATATAACTCGTAATAACATTTATCAAACAGTTTTTACAACATTCTGAACCTTAGATGAGTAATAAAAAAAGTTTAAACATTAAAATATGTAAAACAACTAGTGAATTATTTCTATTATAAATTCGATTACAAATATATTTCCTAATGGAAATTCTAATCCTTTTCTATTAATTGTAACATATGCTAATTTGGCATTACATCCTACTACGACATGGGAATATAAGATGGGAACTGGGAAGTGGACAATCACGAGAAGTGACTAACACATATATTCCAGGAGTTTTCAGTATCTATAACAGAATTTAACAAGGAAGCAAAACGCCACAAATATGCATTGTCAAACAGTTATTCTTAAGGGCTTGTAAAGAGTACTACCAAACAAGGGAATTACCGTTATTCTTTAGGGCTTATAATAAAGAGTAGTACCAAACAAGAGAATTAACGTTATTCTTAAGGGCTTATAAAGAGTACTACCAAACAAGAGAACACATGAACAAACAAGAGGGTAGGTCACATCTGGCTAGTGTGGATGCTATCTAGGCTGCAGCTCCAGGATTCTATGCCGAAGCAACTGTTGCATGGAACTGCATTCGTTTTAGATGAATAAAAAAAACATGTTATCATCATAGATCAAGAAATCCAATGAAAGAATATTTTAGGCCTCATGAATATCAAACAAGCACAGAAATACATGGCATCAACTCAAGCCTTTGAAATATAAATGACAATAGTTTGCTATCTGATCTAATAAGAATAGCAGACAATTACTCCAGGCAAATATGCATGACCTGTTTTTTCAATAAGATGGAATTTTCAGCAACAATGTTTAACGGGCTCCTATCTCATTGATATGTAAAAAAGTTAACTAGAAGCATTGTATATTATTAGAATAGTCACAGTTAAGGCAAGAAATTTAAAATGGAAGAAACAAAACCTATAGAAAAAAGGATATTCAACTTGTTGTTTTCAAACAACATATGGTAAAAATGCAACTTTTCTAGCATAGATCATCCATCACAATGTCTAAATTTTCACAACATTTGAGGAAAATCCCTTGTACTAGATAGCCAAAAGAACAACACAAAATTTTCCATAAAGAACCAAACTTCTGTTATAACTCCTAAGTGAGGCAACACAAACCAAAGCCAAGTTAAGCCATTAGCTCGCTCCAATTCCTAAGATTCTCTCTTTTTGTGGCTTTCGCAGCATGAATATGAGTTATAATTTCCTAATGTGGACCCCAAACTTCGTTATGATTCCGGTTCTACTTATTAGTTAGTTAACTAATTCGATTAAAAAAAATGCAACTACCTGGACAAGAACACTCCAGTCCACACTTTTCTAGATTTTTACGTGGAAACACTGAAACAAACATCTTCTGTCTAGAATTACTCCCCCAGTTTATCACCATCTAACACTTCCCCTGAACTATAAATATGAGTTCATGCAAAATTTCCAGAACACATCAAAATACACCAATACTGATACACATACCCACACAAACAAAGAAGCACATATATAATACACCCACTAGCTCCTACAAAAAAAAAAAAGAAGGAGAAAGAGAGACAAGATAGTCAAGAAAATACCAATGGTCACTGGAGTAGCAAAGCTGGTGATTCAGTGTGTCTTTGATGGAACCTTGTCAGTGCATGACATGGAGATTGAGCGAAGGCCATACCATCGCAATTGTGACTGTGCACTGAACAAATTAAAGGGCGGTTGCTCCCATGGTTGTTTTCAACAAAGGAGCATTTCTTTTCCAAAGAAACAGACATTGACCAATTGTTCTTTTTCCATAGCAGCTTCTAAAATATCATCTCAATCTTCTTTTCTCATAGACCAGTCCAACAGATAGAGAGGATTCATATAAGGTTCTTCCACTTATATGAGAATTATTTGTTAACAAATGCCTACAACAGCACAGCTTGGTAAATGCTAACACTTAGTTTTGCTCATTCGTTTCTCTGTCAATAGTGTCTAGTTTTTCCTAGAATAAAAATTATTTAGGAATATTAATACAGCTTTTGTTGATCTGCGAAAGTGTAAATCTTGTTCAGTGTAGTAAATGACATTTTCAACATTTGCTTATTCTCATTTAACTTTTCCCTTGGAGTAAGCTATACCTTCCATTGTTACACAATCATTCATATTGCTGAATAACTAGAAATAAAAAGACAAATGGGCAACTGAGGACTTGAATAAGTGGAAATATAAATACCTTTGCCTATTTCTTGCTTCGCCGAGCACATCAAGGTTTGATCAAAGAAGCCAACTAGCTTGCAGTTACTAAACATCTATTCTACGGGTTAATCTTGGTAGTACCTCTTAAAATAACCAAATTAAATTCATCTTTCTTCACATATCAACTGATTAAATAACTTACAAAACCGTCTGGAAAAAAAATGGCACCGGTTTTTCATCTGCCAATGTTTTACCGAAAACGAGGTAAAACTTATTTACCTGTCTCATTTACTTAAAATATGTCCAACAATAAGTGCGTCAATTACCAATATAAGTCTTGATGTAAATTTCTATTATGCTAATTTGGAACTTCGGTTTTACTTACTGAGACATGGGAATATAAGATGGCATCAGGGAAATGGACAATCACGAGAAATAACTAACATAATATTTGGTATAAATGAATTCCTTAAAATTTTAAGGAATTCATTTAAAAATTCAAATTTTGGTGTTTGGTTTATTTTTTGAAAGAATTCAAATTCAAGAATTACAAATGAAAGAATTAGAAGTAAGTTAAAATTGTTCATTTGCAAATCCAAGCTAAATAGATGTTATTTACAAATGAATTCCATGCTATTTCTTTTTTGGACAATTTTATCCTTCTCTCTCACTTCTCTCTCTCTCCCTCCTTCCCTCTCTCCCCCTCTCTCAATTTAAAATAATGTACAAATATTTTAAAAATATATTTAATTCTTTAATATTAAATTCATATTAAATAATTAAATATTTAATCTATATTAAATAATTATTTAAATAATCAACAAATAATTGTTGTCATAATTTTGATTAGTATTATAAATGTAAGAGTATTTTAGTCATAATGTACAAATAATTTTAATTCTTAAGTCACACCAAACGATAAATTCATTTACAAATGACAGAATTGAAATTATAGTATATATCATACCAAACAGTAGAATTCATTTACAAATCTAATTCTTTGTGGATTTCATTTGCAAATGAAATGAAATTTATATTCATTTCATACAAAACACAATGTAACTCTTATATTCTAAGAGTTTTTACTAAACATAACGGAATTCAACAAGGAGGGAAAATGCCACAAAAACGCATTGTCATACCGGTATTCTTAAGGGCTTATAAAGAGTACTACCAAACAAGAGAAAACATTAGAAAACAAAAGGGTAGGTCACATAAGCTGTTGTGGAAGTTATCAAGGCTCCAATTCCAGGATTTGTGCCAAACAAACTGTTGCGTGGAACTGCATTCGGTATATGCACAATAGAAAAGATTGTTATCGCCATAGGTCATGAATCTCAAACAAGCACAGAAATACATGGCATCAAGTCCTGAAAATAGAGAAGACAATAGTTCTCTGCCTGATCTAGCAAGAAAAAAAGCATTTCTCCAAGTAAATATGTACAAACAGTTTCTTTGATCAGATAAAATTTTCAGTAGGGATGTTTAAGGGGTTCCTATCTCATTAATATCTGAAAATGTTCTCTAAAAGCAGACAGTCGTTGTATATGGTAAGAATAGTCACTGTTAAGGCAAGAAAATTAAACTAAGAAAATAAAGAACTTCAGCATGTTATTTTGAGACAACATACTGTAAAAATGGAATTTTTTCTGAGCATAGATCATTCACCACAAATGGCTAGATTTTCACAACATTTGAGGAGAATTCACTGTACTAGTTAGCAAAAAGAACAACACAATATTTTCCCACAAAGAACAACATAAAGAACCAAGCTTCTGTTACAACTCCTAAGCGAGCCACTCAAAGCCAAGCCAAGCCATTAGCTCGCCCCAATTCCTAAGATTCTCTCACTTTGCGGCTTTCACAACATGAAAATGAGTTAAAATTTCCAAGTGTGGAACCCAAAGTTCGTTAATGACTCCAAATTCATTTTTTAGTTGGGTAACTAATTCGATTAAAAAAATGTAACTACTTCGACAAGAACACTGCAGTCGACACTTGTCTAGAGTTTTACGTGGAAACACAGAAAACAAACTTTTTCTGTCTAGATTTCTCCCCCAGTTTATCACCATCTGACACTTCCCTTGAACTATAAATATGAGTTCATGCAAAATTTTCAGAACACATCAAAATTCAATAACACTGATACACATATCCGCACAAATAAAGAAGCACATATAAGATAAACACGCTAGCTCATACAAAAAAAGAAGAGAGAGAGAGAGAGAAAAGAGTTAAGAAAATACCAAAAATGGCCACTAGAGTAGCAGAGCTGGTGATTCAGAGTGTCTTCGATGGAACCTTATCATTGCATGACATGGATATTGAGCGAAGGCCATATCATCGCAATTGTAACTGTGCATTGCACAAATTAAAGGGCGGTTGCACCAATGATTGTTTTCAACAAAGGAACATCTCTTTTCCAAAGAAACAGACGTTGACCAATTGTTCTTTTTCCATAACAGCCTCTAAACTCTCATCTCCATCTTGTCTTCTCATAGATCAGTCCAACAGAAACACAGAGGATTTATATAAGGTTCTTCCACAAATATAAGAATTATTTGTACAAAAAAGCCTAAGGCAGCACACATGGTAAAGGTTAGAATTAGTTTTGCTTATTTGTTTCTCTGTCAATAGAATTCTAGTTCTTCCTAGAATAATAAATTATCTAGGAAAATTAACTACAGCTTTCGCTGAGCTGCAAATTTGTAAATCTTGTGCAATTTTTTTTTCTTTTTTATGACGAAGTAAATCTTCTTCAGTTCAGTAAATGAGATTTTCAGTATCTGTGTATTTTCATTTAACTTTTCCTTTGAGTAAGCTATTCCTGCCATTGTTACGCAATCATTCATCTTGCTAAATAAGGGGAAACATAAGGTCGAGTGGGCAACTGAGGAATTGAGTGACACTAATTACTGCTTAATTTATTCTTGCTCTACCATGACACTGCCTATTTCTTGCCTTTCTGACTGCATCAAGGTGTGATCAAAGGAGCCAACTAGCTTACAGTTACTAAACATCTGTTCTATGGGTTAACCTTGTAGTACCTCCTAAAATAAATAAAAGTAAATATTCTTCACATCTCAAGTGATTAAATAACTTACAAAATCATCGGAAAAAAACCTGCATTCGGTTTATCCTCTGCCAATATTTCACTGAAAAAAAAACTCATTCATTTGGGTCATTTCTTTTTGTTAATATAAAAGGAAGGAAAATAAAAAATAAGAAATTTATCATCTACAAGAACTAGATTGTAATTCACTTTTGTTTTTATTTGTAACACTGAAAGAGAAATGTGCTCCTTTCACTAGAAGTGACAGGTTACGGGCCAAGAGAAATGTGATAAGGTCTAGGAATACAATAATTATATTGAGAATGGACAATATATGGACAATTACTGCCTAACAGGGGGAAAAAAAAAAGGTATATAATATGGTGTGAAATAGTCAAGACTAACTCAATTAAATGTGAGATACACAACAAGGCGAGCCTAATATCCTCTATGGTCCATTTCTCTTTCTTATTTCAAATATAACTTAACACGAAGATATATAATAAAAATGAAAAAAATGGCAGTGAAAGTAGATCGGTCTTGTTTCTCTTCGATGAGCCGAAAAAAAAAATCGGGTTGCTTATCTCTTGATTAATATAAATATTTTTTCTGATTTCAACCACTGCTAGTTACAAGCAAGGTTTCCTAGTCAGATGTAGAAATAAAATGTCAAGAAGCAAAACCAATGATAGGACACCTTATAGCTTGTCTTATGAGACAATTAATGCTCAAACAGACACATAGTAACCCACAAAAGAAGGTATATATTCATAAATTGCAAGAGAATACATCGTACAGCTAGTAAAAGTCCGAAACAATATTATTCCATAGGAAAAAAAAAACAGAAAAAACCAAACATTCTGTTATTAACTCCTAAGCTGAGCCAAAGTGAATATAAACCAAGCGAGCCATTGAGTCTTCCTAACTCCTACGATTCTTTCTTTGTCTCAATCATTGCACAGGTACAATTTGGACTTCCCTAGGGAATTTATTTGTTAGTTAACCAACTACTTTCGACAAGAACCCATCAAACAACACTTGTCTAGATTTTTACATGGAAACACAAAAGCCAACTTTGCCTCTCTAGATTACTCCTCCATTTTCACCCATCTAGCACCAGTTCCTTGACTACAAAAATGAGTTATTAAGCATGCAAAATTTCAGAACACATTTCTTACAAGTTATTTGAGCGAGACAAGATTCATTTACATTGCTCAATTACAGAAGAAAGGAATCAAATGAATTCATGAATTCAATAAACTGAGAGAGAACTTAATGTACATAGGAAGAATCTTTTAGTGCTTTATTTACTTCAGATCATGCAATCCAATCTATACTAAAACAACATGAGAATTGTTCGATCATATGATCAATAGACTAAGCGAAACTCCATTAAGTGTAAGAAAACTGAATGTATAACGGTACTTCTGTACAGTCTGATCTAGCACTTATTCTCATCTTACTCCCACGAAATTTAGCATGAAAAGCACGTAAATATAAAATCACACTTCAAAAAAAAAAGGCCAAACCATGCCGTTAACTGTCTCCAAATCCTAAGATCCTTTTTCATTGCATGGGTACAATTTAGACTTCATAGTGCAAAACTAAAGCCTCCCTTGAAATCTTTTGGGTTAGTTAGGTAACTCCTTTGACAAGAACCCTCAGTACTATACTTGTCTAGAATGTTACGTGGAAATAAAAACACAAATTTTGTCTATCTAGATTACTCCTTCATGTTCACACATGTAACGCCAATGCTTGCTCTATAAATAATCTAAAGCAAGCAAAATTGTCCAAAACATAAAATTGACAAACAAACAAATTCGACGGAAACGGGCACATACTCAACCAACTAACTCATTCAAAACGAAGATAGAAGAGAGGGAAGGCACATACCAGAAAATGGCCAGTGGAGCAGCTGAGATAAGCTTCATTGCTTTTCTAATGGAACCTTATCAATGCATGACATGGAGATGCAAAGGCCATACCATCGCAACTGCAACTGTGCGGCCATTGTAAACATCAGGAATCCCATAAAATTGATGAAACATTGTTAATCATATCATCATAAACTGAGAGGGAGTTTGTTTAAGGTTTGTTAAATTGATAGATTATGTTTGGTAGATTGTGGTAAATTTGATAGTTTGAGAATTTTTAAGTATTACCTACTTTCCTAGTTGACTTTTTTTTTTTATTATGAATGTTGAATTATAGTGTCTTTAATAATTTTTTTTTACAATTAGCATTACCTTTTGTATGTTGATATGTAATTGGCTATGTTATGGTATGAATATCCAATAATAATTCGTAGTAGAAAAAGATTTTGTAATAACAATTATTATTAGAAAAAATAAATTTATTTTCAAGTAAAAGTTAGTTTCATGTAAAAATAAATTATTAAAATAAATATATCTCCATGTAAAAATGAGTTGGTAGATTTATTTTTTTATTTACAAAGTTTGTTTGTAATTTTTTTTAAATTTTTTTGATAACCCACTTGTTTTCTATTTAAAAAAATTCTAAATTTGTCTTTCTTTTGAAACTTTTATGACTGGAAAACTATTGTTTTTGAATTTTTGACACTAATTATTCGCAAAGTTGTAATATTGCTCTTAACTAATTTCAATTGTTGAGTTTGATGGATATTAATTGATAGGTTTTTTCTTTGAAAAATTATAAGAAAATAAGTGGAAAAATTATAAAATTTAATGAATATAACTACTAAAACTGTAATTTTTTAATTATTGTGTAAAGTGATTATTATCTATAAAATTGGGATAAAATGAACACAAATAAGATTGGTTGTCTAAAATAAGAGCATTTTTTGAAAGTCGTAGAATTTCTTTTTTTCTTTTGTAAGTATGTTAACTCAACATGCCACTTAAACAAATATGTATGAACACTACAATATGCTAAATTGAACAGTGCAATATACTTAAATATGTCAAAAACACACAGACTCTGAGTCAAATTAAGGTTAACTGAGGAATGATGTGAAGTATCCTGATTAGACATTCCACAGCCTTATTTCATATCCTTGCTATCACTTGTTCCAAAAAAAGACTTCAAGAAACAAAACATACCAAAAGGAAACTGTATTCTGTGTTATGAGATTACTCATTCTAAAACTAGAACCTTCTGTGCATGGAGAGCATCACCTACGGCAAAATGTAAATATTCATACATATTATTAAATAATCTACAATACTAGATAGTCA
>CAODLS010170975.1:0-15895 GCA_948243855.1 Flueggea neowawraea | reverse complement strand
TATTCTTGGCACGCACAGAACCCGCACAAAGCATGGCAAAGCCAAGCTGCATTGCAAACACCAAATACGCAGAGAAGAGGAGGTAAGTGGTGTCAACAGCATAGCCAGTGTCTTGGAACTTGTTTGAAATGGTCTCAAAACGGCCGCAGATGTACTCGGCAGCGGCCGTGGCATTGGCTGCACCGCCGAGGAGGGTTTGAAGCTCCGCGGGGGCACATGAGAGAGGAGATGCCATTGTGTTGTGAGTCGGGTGAAAACGAGTGAGTGAATGAGATGTGTAGTGTTACAGAGGAAAAAATCAGAGAGATTCTGGGAAACAGTCCAGAGATTCTATAAAATACCAGTTAGAATCAACAACTGAAAGGCAAATATTACGGGAAGATTCACCAGAAAAACAACACATGATAATTTCAATTCAACAACTATCTTAAGAGATTTACGGTTTACCAGAAATTATCTAATTTCATGGATACAGTAGAGTTCTAGTCAGAGCAAACTATGTTAAATAAAGCTAAACAATAAAGAATATCGTCTAAATTAAATCAAAGATAATTGTGACGTACCATATGTTTCTTAGAAATTTAAAATCAATATTTATACAAATATGGCAGTATTGCTCTATATTAAAAGAAAATAAAATTTATACCATGAATTCAAAACCTGAATGGAAAAAACTGACATGCCATATATTTCATAAAATTAAATCTGCATAAACATAGAATATATGGCAACTATATAATGTGAAATAAAAGAAAACAAGTATAGCACACTATATATTTCCTTTTTAAATCAGCATACCATATATTTCTTTTTTGAATCAACATACCATACATTTCTTAATTAAATTCAAAATCTTCATTCTAATGAGTATTTGCTAACAAGGAAAAAATATTAATAAAATGGACATCTCATATATTTAATAAAGGTTTAACTAGTACCCTTACATTTTTTGAAGAGCAGTAGTTGGAGTCATTTAATTAAACATTAAAAATGAATGAAATGAAGGTAAAAGCAAAAAGATGGCAGACATGTATAACTAAGTTTGGTCATTAGTATCTGATACAACATATCGTAACTAATTGAAACTTCTCAGTACCCCAAACAAAAGAGTGTGTTTCATACACTGAAAAATGGAGCTTCTCTATCTCAAAATAAAATGGAATTCTGACACTTCTGTCAGTGTTTGAAAGTAAAATTTTAACCCACAAGGCAGAGCATCCTTCAAATATCGTCTACACATCATTTACAAGCAAAGCTACTTGTTATGCAAACTCAGGAAGTGCCCATTTACCATCTTTGAACTCTTTATAGAAACTGGAGCTTTTCGAAACAATATAAAAAACTGCAGTAGAAAAAAGAACTAAAATGAAGTGACAATAACTTATCCAAAAAAAAATGTAAGTAACAATGCAAATTTATAACCCATGAAACTTTGAAATAGCTAAAGGCGCACCTGGAATCCCGGGGATAATTAAGTCTGGATCTTTCAGGACATCACAAAGAGTTCTCTTTTCATTTACCTTTACCCATTTCGAACGGCCAAGGCCTGAAAAGAATAGACATTGTAAAGTAAATTGTGCAAGATTGCGATATGGAACTGTTTGTGTTAGATTGAGGAGGTAGATTGCAAAATAGTATATTTGGTAGATTGCGTAGCAGAAAAGTAAAGATATTGACACATTTTTTTTAGAACTACAATATGTTTGAATACCAATATGCAATATGCATATTTCACAAACTAATATATATGAAGACCAGCATTGGTAACATTAGGAAAGAAATACACGCATGAAAAAGTATGCAAAAGTTTTATGAAGTGTTTCATGACACATCTTTATAAAGAGTTTGAAAAAATTTCAAAATTTTCCTCTTAAAACTGCCAAAAGTAGGAAGTAAAATTTGTATGGTGACAATAGATGCTGGTAAAGCAATAATAAATGGACTACCTTCAGCAACGCCATTATTAAGAACATCCATTTTATTGTTTTCTTCTTCAACACTTTGCATGTTAGCACCTGCAGTCCCTTCTAATAGAAAACGAAGGACTTCAGCCTTCGACAATTTAGATCCAGAACCAGCCTGATTAATCAAGGACACAGACAACAAAAAATGCAAAGACACACCATCAATACACATAAAGATAAAGGGTATACGATCATAAATACAAATCGGATCCAGCTGAGATTTTTTCCAGATACATAACAGTTAGGAAAATGTTGTCAAACAATGATGATAGGTGATACCCAAAAAAATCCACATAACATGGCAGCATAATGAATAGGATCCAAGAAAAGAATCAACTGATCTGTTCATCATAAGCTAGAATCCACGAAAGTTGAAATGAGAACCTTGCCCTTCAAATAAATAATTCAAATGTTTAAGTTACAATCAACAACTAACAAATGTTGAAGCTAATCTTTGATGATCCGCAAACACATGATGCCAATGAAAAAAGACCCTCTCCTTCGAATAATAATTTAGATGCTCAAAAACTAAATAATAAACATATGTAAAGCTGAATAAGAAACATAATCATTATACTGGGGTATACCTGACAGTATAATTCAATAGCTTCACGTGTATAATTCTTTTTGGTGTCCCATGGTAATGGTTCTGAAAATATGTTTGACTGCTAAGGATCTCTCTTGGTGCAAAGAATGAAAGGGCATCTCTTGGTAAAAGCAACACTAATTTACACAAGGAATTTATAATATTAGATAACAAAGAAAAGAATAAAGGAATACTGGAAAAAGAAAAGGATATTATGTCAAGATGAGCTGAAAACATGTCCGTCTCGCAAAAATCTTCAATGAAGTCACTGGACATAACCTCCGGATACAAAAGAAGAACTGGCCAGTGAAGAATTTTATTTTTATCTAATAATGGTTTCCTCAATCCAAAAAGTTCTCGAAAGGTTGCCTTCCCAACCTTCAAACCTCTATATTCAATTGCAGAAAGAATATCCTGAAACGATCAAACAAAGGAAATGAAGCAAGTTCAAGATTGGAACCGAACAAAGTTTTGCCTTCGAAAATCCTAGAATCAAACCTTGGCTTCTGCCACAGCTTTGGAAATTTCAGCATCATGCTTCTCCTTCTCCAACTTAAGCAAATTTATCTGCCTGGCAAGTTTCTTCAACTCTTCATTGTTTGGATCTTGCTCAAGTCCATTATCAATATAAGATTTAGCCTCAGACAACAAATTCAATGATAAAGATGCTTTTGAAGCTCGATACACTGCTTAGTAAATGAATAGATGCAGAACAAAGTAACAGTAAAATAAATCATTGTTTATATATATTGTGATCAAGAAACTGAAAAGACACTATGGAAATATTACCTTTACATTAGATGGACACAACTTTATCGCCTCCTGGGCATCCGTAAGAGCTCTTCTATAATTTCCTAACAGCAAATTAACATGGGCTCTATTGGAATAAAGGATGGAGGTTTCAGAATCACTTAAAGCCTTCTGATTTATTGCCTTCGTGTAACAATCAATGGCATTTGAATAATGCTTCTTACCCATCTTGAAATACTTATTACCTTCCTCCTGCAAAACCGACATAAGTCAAACTTATAAGAGCACAATAACCTCAAGATGAACAATGAAAATACTATAACGCATGGTTTAAAGAAAAAAGGGCAATTCCATTATCTCAATATTTGAACAAAACCAATTTTCAACTTTCAAAGGCCTATAGACCGAGAATTCAAAGCTAGCGACAAGCACAAACTAGCAAGATTTAAATTTTCTTTCTTTTTTCTAAACAATTAAAGCTACTTAGAGAAGGTATTGAACCTCGACCTGACATCTTAGAACGACTTCAACATACTTATAACCACCTATATATCACCAGACTACGAATACAAGGACTTAAGTTTACTCCTTTCTAACAGTAAAAGCAGAGCAGGAAATAAATACATTTACTTTAGAATACCGTAAAAGACACAATCTTTATGGTGGAAAGCTACGACAAAAGGAAGCGGATGAGAACCCATGAATGAATATAACAATAAAATTAATGGGTTATCGTTGTTTTCTTGAATTGAATAATAAAAAACTGGCTTGTGTTTAGTTCAAGAGCAGCAGAGTCTTTAATGGAGGAAATAGCCACAAGGTCAGCAATCTCACTTTCTGTTTTTGGTTCAGAGCCTTCTTCCATCCATAGAGCCATGTCTACTTGCGAGAGAGGATCAGAGGAAGCAGTTTCAGAACTTACAAGAAGAACGTGCAGCGGCAGCAGCGCTTTTAGAACCTGCGGAACTATTACTGACCCTCTTTTAGTCCTGATTCGTGTTGAACCAAATTTGACCATTTTGGGATTATTATAAAAAGAAAAAAAGATCAAATTGATCCAATTTCACTGATGAATTTTGTATGGTTAGTGAGTCTGAATGGATTCAGTTTTTTTTTTAAATGGCTTAATTAAAACGTCTTTTGTCTCGGTTAGTTTTTTTCTCAATCTATATAGCTATACGAAAACAGAATACATTAATCTTAAAATGTTAAACATTTTATATATTAATATTTGATATTTTAATTTTATGATAAATATCAATTTTTAAAATTATTCAATAATTCTTAGATTACTTGATATCATATTAATTATCATTTTTTAGTTAAAATATTAATTACAATAAGTGTAACTGAATTTTTTATTGTATTTTTTTATTACAAATTTATTTTTTTAATGGAATTGTAATTGATTTTAATATTTGGGACAACATCCAGAGATAAAACTAATTTTTCATAAATTCTTCATTCAATTAGCAACACAAGAAGCCAATCATTTAGTTTCTTATAAGACTATTAAACAATAATTCAATAAAAATTAAAAGATCACTTCAGGATTAATAAACTGTTAAAACGCAAAAGGATTCATATAGTAGGAAAAGAAAACAATTGGGTAGGAAGAGATTTTCTTTTTTTTCATTTCCACCTTCTAGTTTTAACAGGTTTGTCAAGGTTAAAAGCGGAAGTTTCCGACCTATTTTTTGTGGACGAGCGACCCATATGAATTTTAGCAGCAATAACTTGTTTCTATAAGAGCTAGTAACTGTGAGTGATTATCATAAAAATGGTCATATGTTCACATAGGAGTTGCCAATAATGGCAAGAAAAAGAAAAGAACAGAGATCCATTAATCCCATTCAAAAAACAGAGAACATCTTAAAATCAGCAATGACATTGCCAACCATAGATCCAGAAAGATGGTTAGAGTTCAGCTTACTTAATCCGATTATCCATTGAGGTGGGAAATCTCACCAACAGCAATCCATGAGAATTGCTGCAAGGACAGAGAGAGGTTCAAAAAGAAAACAACCATGCAAGAACCATTTGACAGAAACATGATTCAAACTTTGGAATTCATTGACTGCTATTTTTGCAGTCTCTGTACATCAACACTCCTTGAATGGGCATTTTGTAAGTTAAAGCCACTGTACACTTTAACCAAGTTCCACCGTCTACTTTAACAGCTACCAATCTACCATCTCTTCTATTGTGAAGATTTTTTGGCAATATGAAGTTTAGCTTCCTTTCAAAAAATCACAAGCAATGAACGAGGCTACACTTGAGCCAGACCGTTAAATGAAGCCTCGTAATCGAAATAAAGCATACCCGCATCAATAGCAGGAGGTTCAGGACAAAAAACATTTAGATCAGCAGACAAACTACCCGATTGGGCCACAGAATGACTTGAGAACCAGTTTTCACAATCATCAAACTGAGTGTTCCCACTTCCCAGTGAAAGTGGAGGAGAAGTCATTGATAGGCGATGTCACATTGTTATTCCCCAAGCCGCTAAGTGGAATATTTTCAATTGACGTTTGTTGATTGCTTTGGCTTGGGGTGTTACCCAAAGAAATCTTAATATCAGACCTCAAATCCGCGATAGTTTGACTCTGATATATATCCTGACCATTTGATTGAGGAATAGGCTGACTGTATGCTTGCTTGAGGTAGAGGAGGCATTGGATTTGCAGTGAAACTAACAATTCCGGACTCTGTCAGTCCTGGATAGGCATATGATTCCAAATTTCTGGTATCTGGTCGGCTGTTAGGAGTTTGAACCATTGATGTGGGCAGTGTCACAGTATTTCTTCTATGCTGTGATGCAGGAACATAATTCATGTTATTTGATGAGCATCGTGTACCTTGGTTTGTCACCAAAGCACCCCTGATTATTCCTGGCTTCTTAAACATTGTGCTGGAAGAAACAAATTGTCGTCTGACATTGGGGACTGTACCCCGTCGGACAACATTATGTTGTACATCAGTAACCTGTATTGGAACTAAGAACGGCAGCAATCTATTTCTGCCCTGCCCATATCCTGAATCAGTATTTCTTTGCTGGCTTATGATATTTGGGTTGGCCATCCTATTAGAGGAGCAAGCACGGATGGTAGTTGGCTGTGCAGGCTGACTATGTAGAAGTGAGTGGAGTTCCAAGTTTAAAGCGTCAAATTGTTAATCTGGGGTCATTTGAGACACTACAACAGGAGGGGAAGGATTGGGAGGTTTTAAAACAAGAAGAGGAGCATTTTTTTTCCAGCCTCAAGTGCTCTCGCTGGCTTTTCCATCTCTCATTTTTATTCGTGGCATGGCAATGGTCACCAGTGGACAAACCTGTACCCCAGAATGCACAAGGCGCACGAAAGTCACATACATAACAATGGCACTGCATTACAGGAATAAGAAAACAGGAAATTATCATCACAATATAAGCAAAAAATACTAGATCTACTAGGGTCCAATGTTTCAAACTATGAAACTTTACCAGGTCGCAGTGACTTTCATGAGGGGTTGAGCTGAAAGGAAATTTAGCACAATCATGTCTTGGATGAGGGTAATCTCTACATGCAATCTGCAAAAAACAAAAAGACAGTTAAAAAATCAAAACCGAGTTTCATAGACAAAACAAAAGGAATCACTTAAAACTATAAGAGAATTTCTATGAGGGACTCAATTTTTCCTTCAAAAAATTAAGTTGGTGGTCTCTTACTCTGTACTGCAGATTTATCTATATCCCTACAATCGTTTTTCATATCTAAATTTAACATAATTTAATATTAAATAAATCAATTTCTATAATAAACACAATTCAAAATAAA
The DNA here is from genome assembly GCA_948243855.1 of Flueggea neowawraea. Lineage (NCBI taxonomy): Eukaryota > Viridiplantae > Streptophyta > Magnoliopsida > Malpighiales > Phyllanthaceae > Flueggea > Flueggea neowawraea. The sequence goes on along the minus strand of CAODLS010170975.1, from coordinate 8,780 downwards.
TAGAGTATTTTTAAAACTAACACAGTTCCATGAACCCAAACACAACATAAACAAATATATTTAAACAAACCCTAACACATTTCAATTTCAAAAACCATAACATATAATTTTCGAATACACAATACAATTCCAAAAATCCAAGAATAAGTAAAAACATTTTACACAAACACAAGACAAACCACTTAAAGAAATTTCATTTAAAACAAAGACAATAAAAAAACAAACAAATTGAAAACGTAACCTCCCCCACAGAGTTGCCAGAACCAAAAGGAACCAAGGGCAATAGGGGCAGAGCCCCCTCTGTTCCTTCACTGGAAGTACTTGAGCTTTCTCAGACAAAGCCAAAAGAACTGAAAGTAAAACTAGTCCCATATATCAACATAATTGAACCTATTCTCCCAGCCTTATATGTTAAATTTATAAACACACAGTATTTACGCATTCTTCAAGCGATACAAGAACTCGTCTATAATTTATGGATACAAAATAAATGTGAATAAACCAGCTATAAACCAAAACTCAAATCACTTCAAGCAACAAAAAGAAAAAACAACCCTTTACAAAACCAAAGGAGAAAAGCAAGCACATTACTTGACACATAATTGCAACCTTTAAGAACTCAGCCACAGACAAAACTACTCATCAAACTCAACAATATGTGATTCTCTTCAAATAGGGGAAATAAATCCAAGAATACAACAAATAGCCTACAAACACAAGCAAGATCCAAACCTTCCAATACATATGTACTTGGTGTGTGCAATTGACAATCGAATAGTATACTAACAAGCACAATGTAATCTGACTTTCATTCTCCAATTCGCTCATTGCTGGAACTCAAACAACAGAACAAGAAGAGAGAAAAATACAATCTAAACCAGAGAAACAACAGTCTTTTTTTTCCAAGAAGCTTACATTCCTTCAGACTCAATCAAAGAACACCTCTTTTTAATTGTTTTAAGTGAATGAGAGTTTGAATCTTTTACACAATTACCTGAGTTTAAATTCTTATGAAATTTATGGCGTTGTGTATGAAACGTACAACACTAGCATAATCATTATATTTATAGGTTTTTGCAATGCTCAAAAAGTGAGTTATATCTCTTATTTCAACCCTTGTTGAAAATATAGTAGTATATTTCAAAAACAAAAGCTCTAAATTGAAAAATCTTTTGAGTAGTCAATTCGTAAATAATCTCAAGAGAAATAAGTCAAGAAAAATCTTATATTCTTGCACATATGCGTATGCGTACCATCAATTTGTAAAGAAAAAATATTTAAGTTTTTGATTAATTAATTAATGATTTCATTAGCAATGTATACGTATGGCTTTTCAATGCACTTTTTTAATTCCACCACTTGCATAAATCATTAAAATAATGTAATTAGTAATCATGATTAATAATAATAATTAATATATGATTAATTTAATGATAAGTTACAATAAAAATACCAAAAAATCTCAAAAATTGGAAAAAATTAAAAAAGAAAGAAAGAAGATGTCACTTCAATGACTTTTGATATATCAACCTTGTTAGAATTACATATCAAGTATTAGTTTATAAAAAGTCATATCAACGTTGCTTCATTTTGGAGTTTTTTTAAAAAAAAAAAAAAACTTAACCATCCCAAATTAGATATATTCCATGTCAACATGCCACATAGACCCCGTATTAAATTTTATTTTGTTTTACAAAAGTTTTTAAAGAAAGACTAAAATGTGAATTATATCAAAATTCGTGTTTTTTAATTAAAAAGGTCTATTTTATTACTAAAGATGTCGTATAATATGTTAATTTAAAATTGAAAGAGATAAAATAATGCTTGGAGGAAATAAATAAATATTTGAGAGAGAGTGAATAAAGAGAAAATAAAGTATATAGACTTTATTAGTGACATACAAAATAGAAAGTCATTTAAATTATCTATTTCTATATAGTAAAATCTACTTTTTATTTTATTTTTTAAGATAAAGAGTGATATAAAAAATAAGTTGGAGTTGTATTTTTAGTAGTTAACTCTTTATAATAAAGAAGATTGTCAATTTTAAAAAATATTGAAAATGCTCTAACAAGTAAAGTCGATCCTAAGAGTTCACGGACAGCAGGTGGAGTCAGCCAACCCCACCTAATCACACTTGACTCCGCCATTGATTTCAATACACATTTTATGGTTTATTTTCCTAGAGGAAATAACAAAAAGAAACATTGTAATGCAATAAATAGAATATGTACGAAGAAAGGTGCGTGTTATGCAACTGCATCCATTTTGATTTCTTGAAACTGTTGCCAAAAGTATGGCCACTTACAATGAACTATAGCGTTGCGGTTCTTTCAACATTTCCAAATAATGGGAAGTCCATGTTATTTTGTAATTAATGCTTGAAAATTTCCATATGCATATCTATTTTCAGGGTGTGGATTTGCAAGGTATATTATTGTCACGACTCATTTTTGATACCATAATCGGTGTACGAGACGGACCATCTATGGGACATTGGTTCATCTCGCACAAGCCTCAAAGATCAGAATGTGCTACCCAACATAAATTTCCAAAACACACTTTGGAAAAACATTGTTTATTTAAAACATACGAAATGTAAAACAAATTTATAAGTAAATCAATAATTATATATAAAAATACCCATAATATATCAAGACAGTATACATTGGTAAAACCAAATAAATACATCAGAGTATACTAGACAAAACAAAAAGCCCGAATGAGAGGGCGTCACTAACCAAAAGACTCCTAACGGGTGTCCGAGATACGAAAAGATTGTCGAAACCAAAATATGTGCACCTGAAAGATAGAATCATCCACAGACAAATAAAACGGGGGTCAACCCTAGTGAGGAATAACACTCCAAAACGCCTCATATGTGCCTCACAAATACTGTTTTGAAAACAGTTTACAAATACCACATGCAATAAAATAGGTATATAGATATACATGCTACATAGGTATAACCTTTCAAAAAAGTCATTTCGAAGTCGTTCGCAAACAAAACAACTAGCATGCACATAGGCGTAATAAAATCATCTCAGATTTCAAATCAGAGTTTCATATTCAAAACATATACAAGTGATATGGGACTAAACAAGCGTGATATGGGCTCTGCCATAAATCAAGAGATATGTGGACCAACCATAAACCATGATAAGGACTCGCCTCTATCAATATCAAATCATGCGCCTGATCAGAGCACCATAGCTACCGACAACCCTGGTAGCTGGGTTATATCAATTATTGGTATTCTAAAGGCTACGTACCTCGTAGTACAAATGTCCCCATATCGAAAACCAAATCATACTATCATATAGTATAAAATCTCAAGCATGCAATCCAACATCAAAATCAGAGAGGAGATATATATAATACATATATATATATATATCAATTTCAAAACCATTACTGATTATGAAACACATAATCAGTTTGTTACTTAACCAATCCTTAGATTAGTCCATTTTCCAAAATATACCTAGTACATCAAAAACTAGTAAATAAGAGTTTCAAGACACAACCAATGTGTCTGAAGCTGCTATTCACTCACCTAAAAATCCAAGCAATGTCACCAGTCAAGTCCCACTACTCGGTGGTTGGTCTCGCTGGCAAGGACAAGATGTTGTATACATACAAACAACACAAATGTCAATATGTGGTACTATGACAATACCAAATGCATGATATCCAAATGCAAGTGTAGACCCTCAAAGTCGCTCAAAATATAATTCGAAAGTGAATCCATCACTTTCGATCTAAAATTCAAAATTTACGTAAAACAGTACCCAAGGTACGTTGGGGTTACTAACTAGATTTTCATAAGTCAGAATCCCCCCAATTCGATCCCGAACTCTCATAAATCGCGAATTAATACCTGAATCGTAAAATTACAAGTCCCTATGTTTCAAATTACAAGTCTATATCTCAACTTATCAAAAATTACCAATTTGTCCGCGACTGAAAGTTTTTGCAAAAATACCCAAGAATCTGTCCGCGATAAAAAGTATTTGCAAAAATGTCAAAATTATGTTCCACTCAATACCCAACGAAACCAAACGTACATCCTAACTCAAATTCATCCCCTGAACATGAATCTAACCTCAAATTCCACAAATAAACTCAAAATCATCCTCAAATCATCAAAAACCGAATCTAACCCTAGCTCCTACAAAGAGTCATCAATTCCTTTGATTCAAGCTTGAATCATGTTCATACAAGTGCCTCAAACCTATTCTAGCATCCCTCATCATTCATTAACTCAGAATCACGAGAAAATCCAAACCCTAGATGGATTCGGCCAAAAAAGATTTCATGAATCAATGCATGAAAATGAGTTAAAAATAAAGAAATGATATTGATCTTACCTTAGAAATGGATGAGAAACGTTAGGGGAGCAATGTGGAAGAATTTCAAACTATTTGAGAGAGATTTGAGTGTGAAATGGAGAGAAAATGACGAACTCGGTTGGGTTTCGGTCTTTTTAAGAGCTGCAGATCAAAACGCAACGTACGTTATACTTGAGCTCAATGTGCGTTATGGTCATTCACAACGTACGTTGTACATCACAACGTATGTTGTGATGCATTCCAGTAGCCACGGATTTCAAAGAAACACAACTCAACGTACGTCGTTCTATGCCAATACACGTTGATCATATTCGCATCCCAAATAACGTACATAGTGCCTAGCCAACGTACATTATGCTACTTTTTCAGATAACATACGTCTTCCTCACCCGACAACATACATTGTACTTAAGTCTAACACACGTTGTTCACTCTCCAATTGCATACTCGACATTCCATGCTTTCCAACGTGCATCAGACCTCCCTCGAGATTTGATAACACCTAACCCTCGAAGAAATACATCCGATTATCTTTAAAATCAATAGGACTTGGTCAGAAAGCTACAGGAATCCTAACCAAAATGGGCGGAATAGTACAATTATAATTCCCAGCGAAGCACGAAATTCATATTAATAACTAAAGTCAGGACGTTGTTCGATTGAGAAAACATAAAATATTAACAACTTTTTTTCTTATCATACTTACAACTTATTTGATTGAGTAGAAATTTATAATTACTAAATGGAGGTGGACAAAACAAATAAAAATAATAACTAATACTTCATCAATAGTGTTAAAGTCGAAAAGAAAGTTTGGAGATTCAGTTGAGATTTTGCATTCTATTTGACTAAGTCCCAGTCTTTAGCGTACTTGTTTAGTGTTGCTGATTTTTCTATCACGTTGAATAGTTGAAAACGTGAGCTAATTTTTCTCATTCTGTTAAGTTTGTAAAAGGATATTTATAAGCCAAAGAATTTTCAATAACAATGTTAGCCATTCCCAAAAATTGTTGAGTACTCTGTATTTTGAGTTTTCTATTCTTAATATTCTAGTATCAGAGCCCCTATTAGGCCTGACAAAATCAAAGCAGCAGTCTTTGACGTTTTTGCATCAGCAGAAAGATGACTACTGAAGGAAATTTTGTGCAACCATCCATTCCTCATTTTGATGGTCATTATGATCATTGGAGCATGTTAATGGAGAATTTCTTATGATCTAAGGAATTATGGGAGCTGGTGGAGACTGGCTATGAGGATCCAGCAAGTGGATTAGTGCAGACAAATGCACAACAGAAGAAGCTAGAAGAATTGAAGCTGAAAGACCTGAAAGTGAAAAACTTTCTCTTTCAAGCCATAGATCGGATGATATTGGAGACCATTCTTATGAAGAAAACTTCCAAACAAATTTGGAAGTCTATGAAGAAGAAGTTTGAAGGGAGTGATAGGGTCAAGAGTTCACATCTACAAGCTCCCCACAGAGAGTTTGAAATCTTAGAGATGAAGATTGGATGAGTTTGTGAGTATTTTTCACAAGTGTTGTTGGTGGCCAACAAGATGAGAACATATAGGGAACAGATGCAAGGTGTCATAGTGGTGGAGAAGATTCTCAGGTCACTGAATGAAATGTTCAATTATGTTGTTTGCTCTATTGAGGAATCCAAAGACGTCAATTAACTCTCTATTGATTAGCTGTAGAGTTCTCTGATTGTTCATGAACAAAAATTCCAACGACATACAGGAGAAGAACAAACACTTAAGATTAGTTATGAAGACAGAATTGGTGCAAGAGGACGAAGTCAAGGTTTATACAGAGGCAGAGGAAGGGGGAGACATCAGCCTTACAACAAAGCAATAGTGGAATGCTTTAAATGCCGTAAGCTTAGACACTTTCAGTCTGAATGTCTAAGCTGGGATAAGGAAGAAACTATGTTGAACTAGGAGAAGAAAAAGAAGAAGAAGAAGAAGAGATGCTGCTCATGTCATATGTGGAGAAGAATTGTGCTCAAAGGAGAGATGTTTGGTTCTTAGACTCTGGATGTATCAACTACATGTGTGGTGACAAGAGTTTGTACACCAATTTGAACGAGGGCTTTAGACATGAGGTAAATCTAGGAAATAACACAAGGATGGATATGTTAGGAAAAGGCAATGTGAGATTAAAAGTAAGTGGCTTTACGCATGTTGTTAGTGAAGCATTTTTTATGCCTAAACTAAAGAACAATCTGTTGAGCATTAGTCAATTACAAGAAAAAGGATTGACGATTCTCGTCCGACATGGACTGCTCAAGATTTATCATCTATAGAAAGGACTCATAATACATATTGAGATGTCAGCAAATTGGATGTTTATATTGCTAGCAAAATCACTGCCACAGAAGCCAACTTGCCTCTATGCCTCCATACAGGATATGGCACACTTATGGCATTATCGTTATGGACATTTGAGTTACAAAGGGCTGAAGACTCACCAGTTTAAGAAGATGGTGCATGGATTACCACAGTTCAAGACTCTAACAATGGTATGTGCAAACTATATGATTGGAAAACAACACAGAGATCCAATCCCAAAGAAGAGCACTTGAAGGGCTACAAAAAAGCTCCAGCTTGTTCATGTAGATCTTTGCGAACCAATCTCTCCCATCTCTAATAATAATAAGAGGTACATTATATGCTTTATTGATGACTTTACTAGAAAAGCATGGACTTATTTTTTAGTAGAGAAATCTGAAGCATTAATCATGTTCAAATGTGTTAAGAGTTACGTTGAGAAACAAGTAGGAGGATATATTAAATGTTTGACAACATATCGTGGAGATCAATTCACATCACTTGAGTTCAATGAGTTCTGCATAAAGCATGTCTTCAAGAGGAAATTGACTACAGTGTATACTCCACAGCAGAACGAAGTGGTGAAAAGGAAAGATCGAACCTGGTGAACATGATTAGATGCATGCTTTCTGAAAGGAAAATTTTGAAGACTTTTTGGATAGAGGCAGTAAACTGGACAATACACATTTTGAATCAAAGTCCTACATTGGTTGTGAAGAATCAAACACCTGAGGAAGCCTGGAGTGGAAACAGACCCTCAGTTGAGTACTTTAAAGTTTTCGAATGTGTGGCACATAAGCATGTTCTAAATGTGAGAAGGAAAAAGCTAGATGCAAAGAGCCTTGCTTATGTGTTCTTAGGAGTAAGTGAAGAGTCTAAAGCATATAGACTCTATAATCCAGTTACAAGGAAGATTGTAGTTAGCAGAGACGTTGTGCTTGAGGAAGATAAATCTTGGAGATGGGATAGAAGTTACGAATAGCACATAATGGCTTATTTAGAATGGGATGATGAAGAAGATAATAAGGTAGTAAATGCAGAAAATGAGGCAGCAATGAGTGAGGAAGAAGGAAGAGTCACTGAATCGGTCGATAGTCCCCAAAATGGAGAAAATGGAGGAAAATCATATAGTTCTAATGAAAGAAGAAACAAAGGGCCTCCAATGTGGATGAGAGATTATGTAACTGAGGAAGGAATTTCAGAGGAATCAGAAGAAGAAGATGAAATATCAATTTGGCTATGTTTGCTTCAGATCCAGTGCATTTTAAGGAAGCAGTGAAGCATGACAAATGGGGATAACTATGGACATGGAGATATAGGCTATAGAGAGGAACAACACATGGGCACTCACTGATCTTCCCAAAGGTGCAAAGAAGATTGGAGTGAAGTGGGTTCATAAAATCAAACTCAAAGAGAATGGAGAAGTGGACAAGTTGAAGGCTCGTTTGGCTGCAAAGGGGTATGTGCAAAAGCAAGGGATAAACTACACAGAAGTATTTACACCAGTTGCGAGAATGGACACACTAAGAATGATTATGTTTCTGGCAACTCAAAAAGGGGTGGACTCTCTATCAACTTTATGACAAATCTGCCTTCTTGCATGGGGAACTTAATAAAGAAGTGTATGTGGAGCAACCATAGGGTTATGAGTTAGAGAACATTCTTAAAAATTTTACAGGTTAAATAAAGCCATGTATGGATTGAAACAAGCTCCACGAGCTTGGTTCAGTCGTATTAAAGCACATTTCATAAATGAAGGGTTTGAGAAGTGTTATAGTAAGCATACTTTGTTCACTAAAACAAATAAGAGAGGTAAGATTCTCATTTTCAGTTTATATGTTGATGACTTAATATTTACTGGCAATGATGAATTGATGTTTGTTGAGTTTAAGAATTTCGTGTTGAGGGAGTTTGATATGACTGATTTGGGGAGAACAAGGTTTTTTCTTGGCATATAAGTGTTGGACCAAAGGTGGTCAACATTTAGATCCCTTTGTGTTTTGATGATGAACAAAATTGAAAATGAACTGTGATGATCATAACATACGTTTTGATACATACGACGTACATTATAATTGATGAGAAATCAAACAGAAGCTA